>OY992876.1:516916071-517069569 GCA_963921405.1 Cepaea hortensis | reverse complement strand
ATTTTGGCCATGTTAAAAGACATGATACTCTTATAAAAACCACATACTGGAAGGTAAGGTTGGACAACGATACAAGTGGGAGGATAACATCAAGAGATGGACAAACATCAGCCTGACAGAAAGTACAGTCAAGGCAAGAGACAGACAGTATTGGAGATCCAATGCAGCCAACCTTCATTGCGGAGAAGGCACCTGATTGATTGTTGGCTGGCCGAGTGGTTACAACACTGGACTCTCCTTTGGGAGACCGGGTTCGATCCCTCGGTAAGGTGTGGGAATTTTTTCTGTTGGGGGCAAAAAGAAAATCCTAATCTGCATAGTTCGCAGCGACTGCACTAGCCAGGTAGCCTTAATTCCTCAGGCTCAAAGACCCCTCTGCCATACACCGCAAGGTACTATATTGGCAGTAATGACAGTTTTAATTATTCACAGCTACATTCATCAGTATCTCCTAACTTAAAGTTTATTGAACATGTGGTATTTCAGCCTGCAATGTCCTGTGTGACATCTGAAGATTGCTATTTGTTCACTTCATTCAAGTTGGTGCTTTTTGTTACCTTCATTCATGTTGGTGCTATTTGTTCACTTCTTTTAAGTTGGTACTATTTGTTCACTTCAGTCAAGTTGGTGCTATTTGTTTGCTATGTTCAAGTTGGTGATATTTGTTTCCTTTATTCAATTTGGTGCTATTTGTTCGCTTCAGTCAAGTTGGTGATATCTGTTCACTTCATTCAATTTGGTGCTATTTGTACGCTTCAGTCAAGTTGGTGATATTTGTTCACTTTGTTCAAGTTGGTGCTATGTGTTTGCTTCAGTCAAGTTAGTGATATTTGTTCACATTGTTCAAGTTGGTGCTATGTGTTTGCTTCAGTCAAGTTAGTGATATTTGTTCACATTGTTCAAGTTGGTGCTATGTGTTTGCTTCAGTCAAGTTGGTGCTATTTGTTTGCTATGTTCAAGTTGGTGATATTTGTTTACTTTATTCAATTTGGTGCTATTTGTTCGCTTCAGTCAAGTTGGTGATATCTGTTCACTTCATTCAATTTGGTGCTATTTGTACGCTTCAGTCAAGTTGGTGATATTTGTTCACTTTGTTCAAGTTGGTGCTATGTGTTTGCTTCAGTCAAGTTGGTGATATTTGTTCACTTTGTTCAAGTTGGTGCTATGTGTTTGCTTCAGTCAAGTTAGTGATATTTGTTCACATTGTTCAAGTTGGTGCTATGTGTTTGCTTCAGTCAAGTTGGTGATATTTGTTCACTTTGTTCAAGTTGGTGCTATGTGTTTGCTTCAGTCAAGTTGGTGCTATTTGTTCACTACATTCAAGTAGGTGCTATTTGTTCACTTTGTTCAAGTCGGTGATACTGGTTCACTTTGTTCAAGTTGGTGCTATTGGATCACTTTGGTCAAGTTGGTGATATTCGTTCGCTTCGGTCAAGTTGGTGCTGTTTGTTTGCTTCGTTCAAGTTGGTGATAATTATTCACTTCATTCAAGTTGGTGATCTTTGTTCACTTCTGTCAAGTTGGTGCTATTTGCTCGCTTCGTTCAAGTTGGTGTTCAGACAACCTGAACTTCAACATGCTGGACTTGAGAAGTAAAATTCATTTCCAAAGACAATGTTTTCCTGTGAGGAACTTGAATAATGTAGAGACAAACAATAGATTGTACAATGTATTGCCTGGCATGTTTTGCTTCATCTCAGTTAAGGTTGCAGAAGCCACTGCTATTCATATAAAATAGCCAGCTTCGTGTCAACAAAACAAGACATGATAGTGGGTTAAAATTTACCATGGTAAACAATTTAATTTAATGTGGGAATAAGTCTGTTGTATAGTCAGCATAAAGGATTTATCTTATTGTTTTATTTTATGTTGTGTGAATTCTGCAGAATGTGTCTGACAAGATGCAGAGAAATATGCCAGGCAAAAAATTTGGCATTCTAAAGAATTTTCAAGCAACCATCCATTGAAGCAACCAATGTAAACAACAAACAAACGACTACAAAATAAGTCTCTAACTTGTATCCACAACTTCTAACCTCGAGGGCGAATTGTAAACATAAAGTCCTTCTTGAATTCTGATGACTCGATCGTTACAGCCATGATCCGACCGTCATCACTCAGGTCTAGGTCACGTCTACTGGTCAAGGAAAACTTGGTCAGATAGGTTTTTCCATCAAACACCTTTGTTTTGCTAATGACAAAATCTCTAGGGATCTCTTCCTTGCGAGATCTGAAATGCAAAATATTTTTCAAATTGGTGTGTTTAGTGTATTCATAAATTTCTGAATTTAATGTGTTTACTTTATTAATCAAATTTCTCAAGTGTATGTGTTTTGTGTATTCATCAATTCCTGAAGTCTGCATTTCTCAAGTCAACATATTTAGTGTATTAATCAATTTCTCAAAACAATGTGTTTAGTGTATTCATCAATCTCTCAAATCAATATGTTTAGTGCATTCATCAATTTCTCAAATCTGCATGTTTAGTGTATTTATCAATTTCTCATATCATTTTTAGTGTATTCATCAACAACTTACTGTCTGATGGTGGTGAAGATGTGAGTGGTGTCTAAAGACCAGGGATGAAAGCACACAACTTACCGTCCTCCAACGCTGGAGAAGATGCGAGTGATGTCTGGCTCTGGCACTGCCTTGATAACAAAACTGATGGTCAGCACTTGTCGGATATCATAGACATACTCTGTCAACATCTCCAGGCCAGGAACACCCGCACTGGAAGGTGGACCTAAAATTATGGTCAAAATCTGTTGACACTAACTTTTGATGAAGATGATCAATCTTACCTATGTGTGGGTGTTATCTACAGTTGGGTGTATATATGTGTGGGTGTTATCTACAGTTGGGTGTTATATATGTGTGGGTGTTATTTACACGTGGATGTTATCTATGTGATGATGTTATCTACGTATGGATGTTATCTACATATGGATTATATGTTTGTATGGATGTTATCTATGTGTAAATATTATCTACATGTGAATGTTATCTACATGTGAATGTTATCTACATGTAAATGTTATCTATGTGTGAATGTTACCTGCACACAAATTTTATCTATGTGTGAATGTTATCTGTATACAAATGTTATCTACATATGAATGTTATCTGTGTGTGGATGTTATCTGTGTGTGAATGTTATCTGTGTGTGAATGTTATCTATATGTGAATGTTATCTACATGTGAATGTTATCTGTGTGTGGATGTTATTTATGTGTGAATGTTACCTTAATGTGAATGTTATCTACATGTAAATGTTATCTACATGTAAATGTTATCTATGTGTGAATGTTATCTGCATACAAATGTTATCTGTGTGTGGATGTTATCTGTATATGAATGTTATCTACATATGAATGTTATCTGTGTGTGGATGTTATATATGTGTGAATGTTATCTGCGTGTGAATGTTATCTACATGTGAATTTAGCTGTACTCACACATGACAGTCAACTGAATCTTGCCCTGCCCCACACTGACATTGTTCCTCCCATCACACGTGTACAGACCACTGTCTTCACACTTGAGGAGTGTCAACGACTGACTACTGGTGTACAGCCTCTGACAGATGCTGTTGTTTGCCAGTTTCTCAGTGGGACCCGTTGCCTGCTGAGTCGACAGTGTGACCAACGAAGGGGACCACCAGCTGATGAGAGAAATGGAGTGTAACTGTGAGAGATGATGCTATGCCAGGTGCTGTAGCAGGGATGTCAAGTATTGAGATGTTGCACATACTAGGTCAGTACTACTGTATGGATGAGTACTATTGTATGGATGAGTACTACTGTATGGATGAGTACTACTGTATGGATGTGTACTACTGTATGGATGTGTACTACTGCATGGATGAGTACTACTGTATGGATGAGTACTACTGTATGGATGAGTACTGCTGTATGGATGAATACTACTGTATGGATGAATACTACTGTATGGATGAGTACTACTGCATGGATGAGTACTACTGCATGGATGAGTACTACTGAATGGATGAGTACTGCTGTATGGATCAGTACTACTGTATGGATAAGTACTACTGTATGGATGAGTACTACTGCATGGATGAGTACTACTGCATGGATGAGTACTACTGTATGGATGAGTACTACTGTATGGATGAGTACTACTGCATGGATGAGTACTACTGTATGGATGAGTACTACTGTATGGATGAGTACTGCTGTATGGATGAGTACTGCTGTATGGATGTGTACTACTGCATGGATGTGTACTACTGCATGGATGAGTACTACTGTATGGATGAGTACTGCTGTATGGATCAGTACTACTGTATGGATGAGTACTACTGCATGGATGAGTACTACTGCATGGATGAGTACTACTACATGGATGAATACTACTGTATGGATGAATACTACTGTATGGATGAGTACTACAGTATGGATGAGTACTATTGTATGGATGAGTACTGCTGTATGGATGAGTACTACTGTATGGATGAGTACTACTGTATAGATCAATACTACTGTATGGATGAGTACTACTGTATGGATGAGTACTACTGTATGGATAAATACTACTGTATGGATAAATACTACTGTATGGATGAGTACTGCTGTATGGATGAGTACTGCTGTATGGATGAGTACTGCTGTATGGATGAGCACTGCTGTATGGATGAGTACTACTGTATGGATGAGCACTACTGTATGGATCAGTACTACTGTATGGATGAGTACTGCTGTATGGATGAGCACTACTGTATTGATGAGTACTACTGTATGGATGAGTACTACTGTATGGATGAGTACTACTGTATGGATCAGTACTACTGTATGGATGTGTACTACTGTATGGATGAGTACTACTGTATGGATGAGTACTACTGTATGGATGAGTAGTGCTGTATGGATGAGCACTACTGTATGGATGAGCACTACTGTATGGATGAGCACTACTGTATGGATGAGCACTACTGTATGGATGAGCACTACTGTATGGATGTGTACTACTGTATGGATGAATACTACTGTATAGATGAGTACTACTGTATGGATGAGTACTACTGTATGGATGTGTACTACTGTATGGATGAGTACTACTGTTAGGATGAGTACTACTGCATGGATGAGTACTGCTGTATGGATGAGTACTACTGTATGGATGAGTACTACTGTATGGATGAGTACTACAGTATGGATGAGTACTGCTGTATGGATGAGTACTGCTGTATGGATCAGTACTACTGTATGGATCAGTACTACTGCATGGATGAGTACTACTGTATGGATGAGTACTACTGTATGGATGAGTACTGCTTTATGGATGAGTACTGCTGTATGGATGAGTACTACTGTATGGATCAATACTACTGTATGGATGAGTACTACTGTATGGATGAGTACTACTGTATGGATGAATACTACTGTATGGATGAATACTACTGTATGGATGAATACTACTGTATGGATGAGTACTACTGTATGGATGAATACTACTGTATGGATGAGTACTACTGTATGGATGAGTACTACTGTATGGATGAGTACTACTGTATGGATGAGTACTGCTGTATGGATGAGTACTACTGCATGGATCAGTACTACTGTATGGATCAATACTACTGCATGGATGAGTACTAATGCATGGATGAGTACTGCTGTATGGATGAGTACTACTGCATGGATCAGTACTACTGCATGGATCAGTACTACTGTATGGATCAGTACTACTGTATGGATGCGTACTACTGTATGGATGCGTACTACTGTATGGATGCATACTACTGTATGGATGAGTACTACTGTATGGATGAGTACTACTGTATGGATCAGTACTACTGTATGGATCAGTACTACTGTATGGATGAGTACTACTGTATGGATGAGTACTACTGTATGGATGAGTACTGCTGTATGGATGAGTACTACTGTATGGATCAGTACTACTGTATGGATGAGTACTACTGCATGAATCAGTACTACTGCATGGATCAGTACTACTGCATGGATCAATACTACTGCATGGATGAGTACTACTGTATGGATGAGTACTACTGCATGGATGAGTACTACTGCATGGATGAGTACTACTGCATGGATGAGTACTGCTGTATGGATGAGTACTACTGTATGGATGAGTACTGCTGTATGGATGAGTACTGCTGTATGGATGAGTACTACTGTATGGATCAATACTACTGTATGGATGAGTACTACTGTATGGATGAGTACTACTGTATGGATGAATACTACTGTATGGATGAATACTACTGTATGGATGAATACTACTGTATGGATGAGTACTACTGTATGGATGAATACTACTGTATGGATGAGTACTACTGTATGGATGAGTACTGCTGTATGGATGAGTACTGCTGTATGGATGAGTACTGCTGTATGGATAAGTACTGCTGTATGGATGAGTACTACTGCATGGATCAGTACTACTGCATGGATCAGTACTACTGCATGGATGAGTACTGCTGCATGGATGAGTACTGCTGTATGGATGAGTACTACTGCATGGATCAGTACTACTGCATGGATCAGTACTACTGCATGGATCAGTACTACTGCATGGATCAGTACTACTGTATGGATCAGTACTACTGTATGGATCAATACTACTGTATGGATGCATACTACTGTATGGATGAGTACTACTGTATGGATGAGTACTACTGTATGGTTCAGTACTACTGTATGGATGAGTACTACTGTATGGATGAGTACTACTGTATGGTTCAGTACTACTGTATGGATGAGTACTACTGTATGGATGAGTACTACTGTATGGATGAGTACTACTGTATGGATGAGTACTGCTGTATGGATGAGTACTACTGTATGGATGAGTACTACTGTATGGATGAGTACTACTGTATGGATGAGTACTACTGCATGGATCAGTACTACTGTATGGATCAATACTACTGTATGGATGAGTACTACTGTATGGATGAGTACTACTGCATGGATGAGTACTACTGCATGGATGAGTACTACTGCATGGATGAGTACTGCTGTATGGATGAGTAATACTGTATGGATCAGTACTACTGTATGGATGAGTACTGCTGTATGGATCAGTACTACTGTATGGATGAGTACTACTGTATGGATGAGTACTGCTGTATGGATCAGTACTACTGTATGGATCAGTACTACTGCATGGATGAGTACTACTGCATGGATGAGTACTACTGTATGGATCAGTACTACTGTATGGATGAGTACTATTGCATGGATGAGTACTGCTGTATGGATCAATACTACTGTATGGATCAATACTACTGTATGGATGAGTACTACTGTATGGATGAGTACTACTGTATGGATCAGTACTAATGTATGGATCAGTACTACTGTATGGATCAGTACTACTGTATTGATCAGTACTACTGTATGGATGAGTACTACTGTATGGATGAGTACTAATGTATGGATCAGTACTACTGTATGGATCAGTACTACTGTATGGATCAGTACTACTGTATGGATTAATACTACTGTATGGATCACAAACATGGAGAATGACTAAATCGATTACGGATAAACTAGAACTATTCACAAATTGGTACCTGCACAAAACCATCATCATGTAGTGCCTTGCCAGCTGAAACTGCGATCTCCGACGGCATGGACCAATTCATGTGTAGATTCCCTTCCATGCCATGACACAAGACTGTCAAGAATTTTCTCACGCTGTCTCCCTCTATCTCTCTTTAAACAAATCTTTCTGTTTGTCACAACATGTTCCAGTTTGTTTTCTCATAATGTGGCCAAAAAATGATGACTGTTTCTTTCTGATGTTTGTGATAAGTTGTCTTTGTGACTCACCTTCCCTCAAAATGTCCAGATCGCTCATTTTGCCTGTCCAATTAATTTTCAGCATTCTTCTATAAAACCACATCTCCTGGGCTTCTAGAGATCTTTGGCCTGTTTTCACAAGTGACCACAAGAGGTAAACCAAAAGACTAGATTTAATGGGACTTTGAAGACTTTCCCACAGAGACCTGCTTGATCCCAAAGGATGGCACTCACATAGCATGATTCACTGTTTCTTTCCAGTTAGTGGCTTCTCCACGAGTGTGTCATGGATATGAACTCAACACTCTTCAAGTCAGAGATGGACTCATGTCACTGAACAACTCCAAACTCCCAGAAAAGACAAGAACAATTATTTGAATAACGAAGACACAAACAATAGATTGCACAATTTATTACCTAGCATATTTCACTGCATCTCGTCAGGTACATACTGCAGAAATCACACAACATAAACTAAAGCAAAGAATAAATAATTCCAGCTGAACTATACAACACATATTCACAGAGCCATTTAACCCCAGCAGTACAAGAGCCTGTCCCTCTGTGTGCCAAATCCAATTGTATGTATCAATTTACAAGCAGGTGCCAGTCTATCAACACTGGCAGAACAGAGTGGCAGTTGAATAACAGGGTGGTAGAACACTACAAATAGAACTACAACAATTTTTAAGAGCATACGAATTTACCATTGCAATATACGCTTGTGAGACCTGGACACTTACTAAACAAGCTGAACAACGCATAAATGCATTTGAATATAAATGTTATAGACGGGTTCTAAGAATATCTTGGGTAAAGAAAAGAATAAATGCGTCCATACTTTAAGAGCTGAATACTGAAGTGGGTTGGCTATTAAAGATGATAAAACAAAGAAAATTGATATATTTTGGTAACTTGAAACATCATGAGAGTTTGGAGAGAACAATAATGGAGGGGTATGTGCCTGGGAAGAGAGGAAGAGGAAGGCCAAAGAGAAAGGAAGGCCAAAGGGTGCAGGATGTGGCGGATGATCTCCAGATGGGTGTATCGGACGCGGGCCATCTTGCTTGTGATCGAGAAGTTTTCCGGAAGGTTGTTATGCTAGCTAGGTTCTGCAAAGGACATGCTACTGAATGAATGAATGAATGAGAACACATACCAAATTGGATTGACAGAATAATAAACAAAGACTTAGGCAACCTGGCAAAGCCTACACACCGCAAATCTATGTCATAGATTGGCTGGCAGACTTTGGAAATCTTGTTGTTTAACAAACAGAATGATCGCATGTTAAAACTGGCAGAAGTAATTGCCTTTCATTTACAAAAACCAACTTTGTGTAAACAAAAAGACATGATTGTTTAAAATTACTGTGGTAGACAATTCAAGTTACTTAATCTAAATATGAAAGGTAATTTATTGTGCAATCTGTTTGTGTCTTTGTTATTCAAAATCACTATAAGAAAACAATGCTTTGACAATAATTAACTTCATACAACAAAGATCAGATAAAATAGGTCAATTACAGCATCTTACGTGACAAGAGGGCCTGGGTTACTGTCAAAAACACACGACAAATCAACACGGGTGTCCTCAAGCAACCTCAGGCTGCTTCCTTCCTGCTCATTGACAAACGTCGTCGGGTTGGAGATATCTGTAAGTACAAGATGACACACACACATGATAAGATTACTAATGAGTGTCTGTTTTTCTCTCAGTAACAACTTTCATGTTCAGCCAATTAATTGCACTCATCATAGCAAACTGATTTCAGCCCAACTTATGAGCTGGCGACAATATTATCAAAGCACCTTCATGCCAAAATGTGTTTTTCCTTATTAAGAGATGGGTGGTGTAAAAGGGGTAGGGTTACAGTGCTCTTCCTTGGGATCGGGGAGTGGCTGTGGAGTGGGTGTAAGACGGGTTTTCGTTGTTAAGGAGGTGGGTGGGTCAAGTTTTGGAGTGGTTGTAGGACAGTTTTTCCTTGTTAAGAGATGAGGTGTGTTAGGGTTACAGTGAAATTCCTCAGGATGCGGGAGTGGCTGCTGCAACTATTTGAAAAAAAGAATGATATTTATCATCGACTTGTATGGAGGTCAGTGCTTCCAAATGGATAAGAATGCACGCTCTTAAACTTCTTGTGTGCTGTTGCCGAGGTAGTGGGTTCAAGCCCTACACCAGTCAGTTGGACTAAAATGTTTACATCTCATCCTTGACTTGGGGATTTGATTGATTGATTGATTGATTTAGGAACTGACATTACAGCATTCAGGGCATTCCCATAAGCACTCAGCAGCCAGCGAAGAGTTCCAACACCAATAGTACCAGTAGCAATCTGATTAGATGTCCGTCTCACCTTTCCTCTGAGCAGCGCGCATCGGCCAGATCTTCTTGTCACTCCACGCTGTCTCATTCTTGCCAGACCATGGTGTTCCATTTGCTCCTCCGAGGTGTACACGTGCTCCCACAAGGCCACAACCACGTCTGCCTTGTCTTGCCTCAATAGTAGGTTGGGGGATGGGGGATGTGTGTGGGGTGGATTCGTGATGTGTGTGGGTGGGTTCAGGATGTGAGGGTGGGCAGGGTTGGATTGTGTGGGTGGGTGGGAGATTTGTGTGTGGGTTCATGCGGGATGTATGGGTTGGCAAGGAGATGTGTGTATGTGGGTGGGGATGTGTGTTTGGCTAGGTGGTTGTGGGTGACTGGGTGGAGGAGGATATGTGGGTGGATGATTGATGGTGGGTTATGGATGGGTGGGGATATATGTGTGGGTGGGGAGATGTGGGTGTGGGGATATGTGGTGGGTGGGAAATGTGCAGATGGGGGTGGTTGTGGGTTTGGGGATGTGTGTGTGGGTGAGAGATGTGTATGGGTGTGGGATGTTTGGGTGGATGGGTGGGGAGTGTGTGGGTGAATGTGTGTGGGTTGGGGGAGGGGTGCGTGATGGGTGTGGGTGATGGATTTGGGGATGTGTGTGTGGGTGGGGAATATGTCTGGCTGGGTGGGGGTGTGTGTGGCTGGATGGAGGATGTATGTGTGGGTAGTGAGGGTGATTATAGTTTGGGGATGTGTGGATGGGTAGGAGATGTGTGAGGAGATGTGTGTGTGTGGGTGAGGGTCTTTGGGATGTGTGTGGGTGTGGTGTTGTGTGTGAGGGGAGCTGGGAGTGGATAAAGGATGTGTGTGTGGGGGTGTGGTTGGGTGTGCGGGTGGGTGAAGGATGTGTGTGAGGGTGGGGGATGTGTGTTTAGATGGGTGGTTGGGGTGTGTGGGTGGGTAGATAGGAGATGTATGTGTTGATAGGTGGGTGAGGGATGTATGGGTGTTAGTGGTTGAGGGATAAGTACATGTGTCTAGGAATGTGTTAGGGGATGAGTGTATAGGTTGGGGATGTGTGTGTGTGGGTTGTGTGTGGATGGGAGGTGTGTGTTTATGAATGGGGGATGTGTTGGTGGGTGGGATGTATGTGAGGGATGTGTGTATGGGTGGGGAGATTGTGCGTGGGTGGGGATGTGTGTGTATATGGGTAGGGGTGTGTGGTTAAGGGATGTGTGGCTGGGGGATGGGTGGGTGGAGGATGTGTGGTTGGGTAGAGGATGTGTGGGTGGGTGATTGTACATGAGTAAGGGTGTATGGTTAAGGGATGTTTGGTTGGAGGATGGGTGGGTAGAGGATGTGTGGGTGGGTAGAGGATATGAGGGTGGATGAGTGTGTGTAGGGGTGGGCTCGGGAAGATGGGAGATTATGTGGGTGGGTTCGGAATTTGTGTGTGGGTAGGTGCGGGATATGTGAGTGGGACGGGTAGGGGATATGTGAGTGGGTGGGGAGATGTGTGTAGGTGGGTGGATGTGTGTGGGTGGGGGATGTGTGGGTTGGGGAATGTATGTGTGCTTGGGGTGTGAGTGGATGGGATGTGTGGTGGGTGAGAGGTGTGTGTGGGTGGGGAGATGTGTAAATGTAGGGATATGGTGGATGGGTGGGGGTATGTATGTGTGTGTGGGTTATGTGTGTGGTTGGGTGGAGGAGTTGGAGTGAATGGGGGATGTGTGGGTGGGTGGTGGATGTCACATAACATAGTAATATGCATTGTTTATGTTTACAAAATTCATGTGACAATGTTTTTTTCCTATGCACTGTTGATGAAAGAAAGATGAGTGATTGGAAGGGCCGAATGTAAGACGGGCCTGCGTGCCCAATTTGTTACCCTTTGAAAATAAAGTCTGTTCATTTGTTAGTTCGTTCAATACTCCACCAAATTTTGCAGAGCCAGCCAATCTATCCGCCTGTTCATTCCCCAGCACACCGGCATGCCCCGAAGAAAAGATCCAGGCAATACTTGCCACCCGTGACCTCCGAAGCGAAGCAAGCCACTCTGTACGAAGCCTGCCTGTCCTCACCCTCCTCAGCATACTTTCTGAGTCAGTTTCTGAAGTCATAATCAGTTGGCCTGATGGTGAAGGACACTGTATTAGGGAAAGCTAATCCGCATGCAAACATCAGTTCAGTGCACTAGAAGTAGTAGCACAAGTTGTGGACTACGCTTGAGTTCAAAGCAAGCAAAGAAGGAAAAGAAGAAGGAGGAGGAGGAGGTGGTGGTGGTGGTGGTGGAGGAGGAGGAGGTGGTGGTGGTGGTGGAGGAGGTGGTGGTGGTGGTGGAGGAGGAGGAAGTGGTGGAGGAGGAGGAGGTGGTGGTGGAGGAAAACAACAACAACAACAAAATCAACTTTCATGCCAGGTATTAGGTCATCACCGTTGCATTGTGAGCAAAATACAAGTTAGTGAAATATATTTTGTCTTATCTTTGTGTCTGATCTTGTGTTTAGAGCCCCATGAAAGATGTCACCTGTCTGCAGTCCCACTCAACTGACAACAATATAAATAAATCTGGCATGAAGCAACATCCTTCTGGAAGAGCAACAGTCCAGTAGCTGGATGCTTACCTGCCCTGCCTGTGCTCTTAAGTTCCATCCACATCAGGGTGGTTTGGAGTTTTAAAATTTAGGCACACAGCCTAAAATGGGCACTATGAACAGTCTTGGGAAGAAAAGGGAGCAGCATGATCAACCACAACACAGACTTTCTGCCATTTGGTTTATAAAAATATGGGTTTGATCCATTTGCACAATACACATTTGTCCTGCATGTTAGCACAGAAATAAAGACAGGGAAAAGCAAGGAAAGACAGGAAAACTGCAAGGAAAGGCAGGAAAACTGCAAGGGAAGACAGGATAACTGCATGGAACAACAGAAAAACTGCAAGAAAAGACATGACAAAAGCAAAGAAAATTGCAAGGAAAGACAGGATAATTTTAAGGAAAGGTAGGGGAAAAAAAGCAAGGAAAGACAGGAATACTGCAAGGAAAGACGAGAAGAGAAGCCAGGAAAACTGCAAGGAAAGACGGGAAACTGCAAGGAAAGATGAGAAAACTGCAAGGAAAGATGGGAAAACTGCAAGGAAAGACGGGAAAACTGCAAGGAAAATGGGAAAACTGCAAGGAAAGACATGACAAAAGCAAAGAAAATTGCAAGGAAAGACAGGAAAATTTTAAGGCAGGAAAAAAAAAGCAAGAAAAGACAAGAATACTGCATGGAAAGACGAGAAGAGAAGCCAAGAAAACTGCAAGGAAAGACAGGAAAACTGCAAGGAAAGACAGGAAAACTGCAGGGAAAGACAGGAAAACTGCAAGGAAAGACAGGAAAACTGCAAGGAAAGACGGAAAAACTGCAAGGAAAGACAGGAAAACTGCAAGGAAAGACAGGAAAACTGCAAGGAAAGACAGGAAAACTGCAAGGAAAGACGGGAAAACTGCAAGGAAAGACAGGAAAACTGCAAGGAAAGACAGGAAAACTGCAAGGAAAGACTGGAAAACTGCAAGGAAAGACGGAAAAACTGCAAGGAAAGACAGGAAAACTGCAAGGAAAGACAGGAAAACTGCAAGGAAAGACAGGAAAACTGCAAGGAAAGACAGGAAAACTGCAAGGAAAGACGGTAAAACTGCAAGGAAAGACGGGAAAACTGCAAGGAAAGACAGGAAAACTGCAAGAAAAGACAGGAAAACTGCAAGAAAGAAAAGCTCAATTAAAACATAATACATACACAAAGCTTCCATATTGAATGATATGTTTACAGATCCGTGCTTGTTCTCTGCCTTACAAAGGTACAGACCCTCGGTGATTCTGGACATAACGAATGTCAGGTTCTTTTTATCAATCAAGTTAGGGACTGCATTAATCCTGAAATTATAGGGTAATGGGTGAAGAGTTTAGTTCAGTTTAGTTTAGTTTAGTCGATGGACCAACATCACAGCACACGGGTGTAACCCATAAGTGCTCCGTTCTTCTTCTAACTCAAACCTGAGTTTGGAGAAACTCAGCTCGGTGCACGAACTCTGCAGCACCGGCGAGGAACCTGAAATACTTTGGGTAGATTTTTAACTCAAAATTTTGCTCGAGCAGCGCTGTTAGGCTACTCTTTTTCGATTTCCAACTGCCAAGGAATTTTTGTACGTGCGCAACAATACACATGGGAGTCCAATCTAACTTCCCAGAGACCAGGAGAAATTTTATTACTAGAAGTCCACGTGAAAAAATTCCGGCCCTCATAAGGGCTTGAACCCAGGACCTCCAGCTCTTGAGGCGGACACCATACCTCGAGACCACGCAGCCCCCATAATGGATGGAGAATATAAAGGCATTCAAATAGGAAATTATCACAACACCCTCAAATATTACATCATTACAAGCTATTAGAGAGGTTCTAGAAACACATTAACAGCCATAACACTGTTAAAAAAACTTTTACAGTCAGGGCGAGAGACAGTGTTGGAGATCCATTGCAGCCAACCTTCAGTGTGGAGATGGCAACTGATTGATTGACAAGCCATTACAACCTGAAATTACTGTGTAATACTGAGATATGGAATTGCAAGCAAAAGTTACTAAGTAAGTTACAAATGAATATTGAAATATATTGAAACATTCAATTACACGAGTAAGTTACTAAGTAAGTTACAAATGGATAGTGAACGAACGAACAGACTTTATTTTCAAAGGGTAACAAATTGGGCACGCAGGTCCAATCGGCCCTTCCAATCACTCATCTTTCGTTCATCAATAATGCATAATACATAGTGAAATATAAGAAGTGTTCATTTGAAATCCGTTCGTGCCGCAACGCGCGTAATTGCATATATTGAACATGATCATGTCATAGTCACGTGATAAGTACTGACCAATGAATAAAAGAGCACAAGCTTATCGTCCCATGATGCATAGGTTCTGTTTCTGACCATTGTGAAAATGGCCGGGTTGATCCAAAATCCGTCCAAAGAAGCTCAAAGAGTGGTGATTCAGTTTCTTTCATTTGAAGGATGTCGACCAGTGGACATTCATCGAAGAATGCAGGCAGCATACGGTAACAAATGTGTGTTGAAGACAACAGTGACAGACTGGGCACGAATGTTTCGGAAAGGACGACAATTCACAACAGATTTTCGATGGCCGGGTCAAGCGCATATTCTTGCAACAGAAAAAACCATCGCCAAAATTGATGCAGCAGTACAGATGAACCATTGTTGAAGTATACGTTCGCTAGTAAAAGAATTTGATGTGTCAATTGTGACAATTCAAAAGGTCATTCGTAAGAAACTGCAACATCGGAAGGTGTGTTCAGTGGGTACCACGGATGTTGACCGACCACCAAAAAGAGGAACGCATGGGATGGTGTTTGAACCACTTGCTGCGTTACAGAGTGGAGGCCGACACATTTCTATTCCGCATAGTGGCAGGTGAAGAATCATGGTATCACCACTTAGAGCCGAGCAGCAAAAGAGAGAGACAATGCAAAGGAAGCATGCTGGATCACCCAAAACCAAAACATTCAAGTTACAGGTTTCCGTTGGTTGCATATTTTGACCATGAAGGACTATTGTTGGCCAACTACACACAGCTCAGAATTCTGAGTTAAGTAGGAACATTTTTTTTTCCAATTTTCATTTTCTTTTCATTGCTTTCATTTTTTCATCTTTTTATTCTTCTCGTCCTGTCGTCATGTTTTAATGTAGTCACAGGAGATCTCCGTGACTATATGTTGTGTTTTGTGAATGTGTTTGTTTGCTGATGAAGGCTAATTGTTGCAACGTCCTGTATGTATCGTAATTCTGTTATGTAAAGCTGCACTACTTTGTGTCATTTTATATTATTTACCTTTTCTCTGGAGTAATCTAGGCAGGTCGAGAGAGGAATCATGCTGCATAGACTACACATAGCCTCTATAATCCATCCCAGGTTTCGTGCTATAGAGAGGTATAACTCCATCCCTGGCCTTACCACCATAGATTGTATTTATTATGCCTTTTTCCATAGCAAGAGTAAGTGTATCAGCTAATCTCTAATTCTTTCCTCTACTTCTACGAGTGTGGATGAATACCTGTAAATTGTTTTCTTATTTCATTATATGAGAAACAGGGGTCTGGTATTGAAACTGAAATGACAAAATCTTAGAAAAATTAAAAACAAAAAACAACCAAGGATGACCAAATGCAGTACCTGGCAACTGCCCCATGAGGTCTGTAGAGCCAGGTAATGTTACACTGAGGATTGCAGTCTGCATCACATCGGTAATTCACCTCCCCACCAATCACAACTTTATTCGAGTTCAAGGCCGGCGTCAGTCTCAAGTCCTCAGATGCTGGTTTGGCTGTGTGTTCATGGAAATAATAGCATTCATCAGGCATCATTTACAAAGTCTTAAGTTGTTTTGTCAGTCACAAAATCTTCATCTGTTGTTTTGTCAGTCTAAAGTATTTGGTTGTTGTTTTGTCAGTCTAAAGTATTCGGCTGTTGTTTTGTCAGTCTAAAGTATTCGGCTGTTGTTTTGTCAGCCTAAAGTATTTGGTTGTTGTTTTGTCAGTCTAAAGTATTTGGTTGTTGTTTTGTCAGTCTAAAGTATTCGGCTTTTGTTTTGTCAGTCTAAAGTATTTGGCTGTTGTTTTGTCAGTCTATAGTATTCGGCTGTTGTTTTGTCAGTCTAAAGTATTTGGTTGTTGTTTTGTCAGTCTAAAGTATTTGGTTGTTGTTTTGTCAGTCTAAAGTATTTGGTTGTTGTTTTGTCAGTCTAAAGTATTTGGTTGTTGTTTTGTCAGTCTAAAGTATTTGGTTGTTGTTTTGTCAGTCTAAAGTATTCGGCTTTTGTTTTGTCAGTCTAAAGTATTTGGCTGTTGTTTTGTCAGTCTATAGTATTCGGCTGTTGTTTTGTCAGTCTAAAGTATTTGGTTGTTGTTTTGTCAGTCTAAAGTATTTGGTTGTTGTTTTGTCAGTCTAAAGTATTTGGTTGTTGTTTTGTCAGTCTAAAGTATTTGGTTGTTGTTTTGTCAGTCTAAAGTATTTGGTTGTTGTTTTGTCAGTCTAAAGTATTCGGCTTTTGTTTTGTCAGTCTAAAGTATTTGGCTGTTGTTTTGTCAGTCTATAGTATTCGGCTGTTGTTTTGTCAGTCTAAAGTATTTGGTTGTTGTTTTGTCAGTCTAAAGTATTTGGTTGTTGTTTTGTCAGTCTAAAGTATTTGGTTGTTGTTTTGTCAGTCTAAAGTATTTGGTTGTTGTTTTGTCAGTCTAAAGTATTTGGTTGTTGTTTTGTCAGTCTAAAGTATTCGGCTTTTGTTTTGTCAGTCTAAAGTATTTGGCTGTTGTTTTGTCAGTCAATAAGTCTCCGGCTGTATGTCTGCATGTGGGGTCTAAATTGCAAAGTGGTTAAGCCAGGCATCTCATGCCCAGAATGTTCTTTCCATCCTTCTGTCCAGCCACATAATGCACACTCACATAGATCTTCACGAAGGTACACACATGGGAGAATGAGTAAGATGGGGGGAACCAGATGCAATGAAGTTAATCCTCATCTTGTAACCCCTGTTTTGTCTGGATGTTATAGAAATTACACTAGAAATGACATGACTTGGTAAGCTGAGTTGAGCTGCTTCATCACTTTGTAAACCCCATTTTCACCGGGAAGGTTAACCCGGTCAACAAATGCCCGCAGAAGTCGGATGTGTCGGCCTAACGGCGCAAGAACGCAGCTCTGCTGTAAACAGGCACATCGCAATCACGTCCGAAAAAAAACTCCGGATGAACGAAGAAGAAGAAACCCCATTTTTGTCTAGAATGTTTACAACTAACTCTGCACTAAAAGTGCAAAGCTAAAGTGCTGGTTGAGTAGTAACTTGAAAAGGAGCTTACCTTCAGGGCCCACAACAAACATGTTGCTGCGATCTGACATGATCTTTGTCACAGCACCCCTTGTGTTGTCAGCCGAGGTACAGTAGAACTTGAGCTGCTTATCTGCCTTTCGCAGGTCTTTAATGACCAGTTCACTCCTTGAATTCACATGGACCTGTTGATCAAAGGAGCAGGAGCTTCACATGAGTAAATAGTGGATACGGTAATATCAGAAATGTATAGCATAGACGGTGTTAGTCAGATATGAAAGAGGTACCATATGACAGTAGAAGATACTATATGCTTTTTGTTAGAGCTGAGGTTTGGGCAGTGCTCACCAAACCCAACACCCCACATTGTGCCAACAACTTCAGGCAGAGGAGCACTTGGGAGGATACAAACCTTACCCCAGTGCAAGGAAATGCAACCTAAAGACTGCATGTCATGACAGGGCAGATCAGGCCCTAAACCTAGGTCAGCGACTGGTCTAGGATTGAAACTGACAGGTGGACAGTTAGAGCATTGCTATACTGTTCCAGCAGCTTGTCTTGTTCCAGATGTACTGCTGTTACCTTTGCTCTGGAGTAAACAAGGCAAGGCTAAGAGAGGGATCATGCTGCATGGGTAAACACATGGTCTCTAAATTCAGCCCAGGCTTTGTGCTATGAAAAGGTATAACTCCATGTTACAAACTATCATCTGCTAAGATGGCAATGTGCCAGTCAGTCAGTCAGTCAGCCAGTCAGCCAGCCAGCCAGTCAGTCAGTCAGCCAGTCAGTCAGTCAGCCAGCCAGTCAGTCAGTCATATCGTACAAGCAGTAATATAATAATTGTAGGCAGTAAAGTTTAAAAAAAGAGATAAGCATGACCATGAAGTTTGATGCGCTTGTGTTTACATTTCCTGTATATTGATGGCAGGGCAGCAGGTTCACTCCATAAACTAGTCTCTCCAGTCTGTGATGATCTATCTCCCACACTATACGCAAGATCCTAAAGTGCCCTGAACACATCTGCCTTATCATACACCAATCCCCGACTCAGCACTGCAGACCCAGCCAATCTGTCCACCTGCTCATTTCCCACCACACCAACATGTCCTGGGGACAAGATCCAACGCATGCTCCCTATCTGTGATTGTGTATTTGAAGCATGCCACTCTACATGAAGCATGCCTGTCTTCAACCTTTTCAACATGCTCTGTGAGTCTGCACAATCACAACATGCGTGATTTTAAAGACAATACATAAATAATAGGTTATACAATTTATTGCCTGGCATATTTCGCTGCATCTCGTCAGGTGCATACTGCAGAGTTACATATCATGTGAAGTGGATTGATGAATCCTCTTTCAGGCTGAAATACATCACACACAAAGTGATGGATGATGTTTGAATGTGGACATTTGTTATCTCCACGGTAATTGCAGATTTAGTATGAAGTACTTCTGTTTGCACAACAGAGGTTTCAAATACCAAATGGTGGAAGTTTCAGCATTTTTCAATATTTATTTATTGATACTGGAATTAAATTGTTTTTATCAAGAGTTAAGTTGAGTTGAGTCAAGAACCGATGTCACAAAACTAGGGACATTCCTATATGTGTTCTTATCTGCAACAACCAGCGAAGAGTCCTAATACTTATGGTACTAGTAGCAGTCTGTTCTTTATAATAAATTATATACAGTAAAATGCACACACCAGACAATAAACACATTAAATTAAACTGACTGGCACCTTGCCACCTTGACAGGCTGTTATACTGAACATTAAAAAAAAAAAGGTATAATAACTACAACCTATAGCATGCGGAGGGATGGGTGGGGGGGGGGGGGGGGACCAAGGATTAAGTTATTCCTCTCCATAGCACAAAGCCTGGGCTGAACTGTAGAGATCATGTGTTACCCATGCAGCATGATCCCTCTCTTGGCCTGTCTAGTTTACTTCAGAGGAAAGGTAACATCAATATATCTGGAACTAGACAAGCTGCAGATGCTGTCGGATCAGCAACCCAATGCCCTAACTGTCTGCCTGTAGATTTGATCATAGAAAAGTTGCTGACCAAGACTTACAGCCTGGTTTGCAATTGCATTTCCTCACACAAGGTTAGACTTGTACCCTTCCAATTGCGCCCCTCTGCCCAAAGCCGTTGGCACAATGTGGGCTGTCATGTCTAGTGAACACCACCCAACATTCGGCACTATCGGTAAGCATGTAGTGCAGTCTAATGTCATAGGGTAGCTCAGTCATATCTGACTAAGACCTGACTATAAATTAACATAAACAATCTATGATGAAAGGTTAAAACTGACCCTGCGATCTGTGTTTGAAGTATCAATTGTTTGATTGTTTTGATCAAACCAGAAAACTTCTGGGGTTAGTGTGTGGCCTGGAGGAAGACTGGTGGAGTTGGTGTGACACACTAGATGTAAGTCTGATCCCACTGCAGCACCAAACAAAGGCATCACACTCACGATGGGAGGGTTTGGTTTGCCTGCAATAGAGGAGACATGTCAGTCAGTAAAGTCATCACTCTCACAATGGGAGGGTTTGGCTTGCCTGCAATAGAGGAAACGTGTCAGTCAGTAAAGTCATCACTCTCACAATGGGAGGGTTTGGCTTGCCTGTAATAGAGGAGACATGTCAGTCAGTAAAGTCATCACTCTCACAATGGGAGGGTTTGGCTTGCCTGTAATAGAGGAGACATGTCAGTCAGTAAAGTCATCACTCTCACAATGGGAGGGTTTGGCTTGCCTGTAATAGAGGAGACATGTCAGTCAGTAAAGTCATCACTCTCACAATGGGAGGGCTTGGCTTGCCTGTAATAGAGGAGACATGTCAGTCAGTAAAGTCATCACTCTCACAATGGGAGGGTTTGGCTTGCCTGTATTAGAGGAGACATGTCAGTAAAGTCATCACTCTCACAATGGGAGGGTTTGGCTTGCCTACAATAGAGGAGACATGTCAGTCAGTAAAGTCATCACTCTCACAATGGGAGGGTTTGGCTTGCCTACAATAGAGGAGACATGTCAGTAAAGTCATCACTCTCACAATGGGAGGGTTTGGCTTGCCTACAATAGAGGAGACATGTCAGTAAAGTCATCACTCTCACAATGGGAGGGTTTGGCTTGCCTACAATAGAGGAGACATGTCAGTCAGAAAAGTCATCACTCTCACAATGGGAGGGTTTGGCTTGCCTACAATAGAGGAGACATGTCAGTAAAGTCATCACTCTCACGATGGGAGGGTTTGGCTTGCCTACAATAGAGGAGACATGTCAGTCAGTAAAGTCATCACTCTCACGATGGGAGGGTTTGGCTTGCCTACAATAGAGGAGACATGTCAGTAAAGTCATCACTCTCACAATGGGAGGGTTTGGCTTGCCTGTAATAGAGGAGACATGTCAGTCAGTAAAGTCATCACTCTCACAATGGGAGGGTTTGGCTTGCCTACAATAGAGGAGACATGTCAGTCAGTAAAGTCATCACTCTCACAATGGGAGGGTTTGGCTTGCCTGTAATAGAGGAGACATGTCAGTCAGTAAAGTCATCACTCTCACAATGGGAGGGTTTGGCTTGCCTACAATAGAGGAGACATGTCAGTAAAGTCATCACTCTCACAATGGGAGGGTTTGGCTTGCCTGTAATAGAGGAGACATGTCAGTCAGTAAAGTCATCACTCTCACAATGGGAGGGTTTGGCTTGCCTACAATAGAGGAGACATGTCAGTCAGTAAAGTCATCACTCTCACAATGGGAGGGTTTGGCTTGCCTGTAATAGAGGAGACATGTCAGTCAGTAAAGTCATCACTCTCACAATGGGAGGGTTTGGCTTGCCTACAATAGAGGAGACATGTCAGTAAAGTCATCACTCTCACAATGGGAGGGTTTGGCTTGCCTACAATAGAGGAGACATGTCAGTCAGTAAAGTCATCACTCTCACAATGGGAGGGTTTGGCTTGCCTGTAATAGAGGAGACATGTCAGTCAGTAAAGTCATCACTCTCACGATGGGAGGGTTTGGCTTGCATGCAATAGAAGAGACATGTCAGTCAGTAAAGTCAAGGAGACTTTTAATGTCTTAAGGCCGACTGGGCATATGGTGCTAGGCTATTATTTGTATAGGCCTATCAGCACTGTTTGGTTGATGTGGTCAGAATCATGGCAGCCATCGTTGGTGTCCTAGTCCCCGTGTTTGGCTGGGTCAGTCTGGGAGCAAGGGTTCATTTTACAAATCCAAGACCATGACCAGCAGGTGAGCGATAAGGCACTGCACCACACTGACTCCCAGAGAGGTGATGAGCTTGTCTATCATAGAGGAGATATGAGCTTGTCTATAATAGAATAGATATGAGCTTGTCTTTAATAGAAGAGATATGAGCTTGTCTATAATAGAGGAGAAATGAGCTTGTCTATAATAGAGGAGAAATGAGCTTGTCTTTAATAGAGGAGATTAAACAATAATGACAAGTAGAAGATAAAACAAAGAAAATTGAAATATTTTGGTCACTTGAAACGTCATGAAAGTTTGGAGAGAACAATAATCGAGGAATATGCCTGGGAAGTGAGGAAGAGGAAGGTCAAAGAGAAGATGGGTGCAGGATGTGGCAGATGATCTCCAGATGGGTGTATCGGACACAGGACATCTTGCTTATGACAGAGTTTTCCGGAAGGTTGTTATGGGAGTGAGGTCCTGCAAAGGACATGCTACTAAATGAATGAATGAGAAGAATATTTTAAATACCAGATTATCTTACTGCATGTTGGACCCATTACAACAAGTTAGAGAATACAAGCATCTGGTTAGTGTGTTCATGGAGATGGTAGGACAAGATAGAGAAATAGAAATGAGAATACAGAAAGCAAATATTAGCTATTAAATTGCACTCATACTAAAATATCCAAATATCAACATGCTTTAAAAAAACGAAGTTGATAGACGTTTTATTTGTCCCAATTCTGAGTTATCAAGTTTATAAATAATTCTTTCAGTTGTTCTCCATATCTCCAATCCATAGAGCAGCTATAATCCAACACTGAAGTCAAATATCCCAAGCTTGGTAGAACTTACTGAGCTTCGCTTGGTAGAACTTACTGAGCTTCGCTTGGTAGAACTTACTGAGCTTCGCTTGGTAGAACTTACTGAGCTTCGCTTGGTAGAACTTACTGAGCTTCACTTGGTAGAACTTACTGAGCTTCACTTGGTAGAACTTACTGAGCTTCGCTTGGTAGAACTTACTCAGCTTCGTAGAAGTCTTCTAGCAGCCACTGAATAATTCTCATCTCCAACTTAAATTACAGTTAGACATGGTGATGACAGTAAGCAGCAGTTCATGGACGCAGTTTATTTCATGATTTTCTTAAGATTATCTAGGTAGAAAAAGTGATGAGTAAGGGAGAAAAATCATTCAGCTTATTATGATATAACCTTGTATAAGTGAAGGTATAAAACTTCACACACATATGTGACTGTATCGGCTATGGTATTACCTGTAACTTGTAATTACAAAACACACTCGAACTTGAATGTTTCTAATATTCAACCAGTCAGATTTCTTCTTCTTTTTCTTCTGCATTTGTCCAGAATGTTGTTTTAGACGTAATTGTGTTGTGCCTATTTACAGCAGAGCTGCGACATTTGAACCCTTCGGCCGACACAGACTTCTTCAGACATTTGTTAGACAGGTTTGTCAGAGTCTCACCCAGAGTTATAACGCGTTGTGTGTACCAACGCCCGACAATGCAACGCTGAACTATGATAAACACTACAGCTATAACGCGGCGTCGTCGACAACGCCAGGCAATCAACACTGAGCGATGCTAAGCAGTCGGCGGTCAGCTGGAACACAGCGTGAACATTGAGGGGTCACGCGGGCTGACTCGAGCACAACTGAGGTGTGTGCTAAAAGGCCAGCCAGACTGGGCTTGGGCGCCGTAACGGACGGACGTGTGAATGCGGCCTGAGAGTTTATGCATGTATTGAGAGCTAGCCTGTATGACCGTTGGAGATAAAACGCTTGTGGGTTTGACTTGTAAGTGGAGTGCATTGATGTATTATTATATTGATGTATTGATTGCTTGTATTTATGATCTATTTGAAATTGTGAATTGTAATTGCGCGAAGCCTGTATTGTTTCTGATGCGTGCAGTGCGCGAATAAATAGCGCGAATTATATTATCGGTTATTCGCCTCGTGTTATTTGATAATCATATTTAGTATCACACTTGTCAAGATACGAGCCATAGTTCTTGCTCTACGCAAGACTCTGACAAGGTTACCTTCCTGGGTGTTCTGTAGGATGTTTGATTCTCACTGTTGTGATGTCATCCCCATCCCAGCTGTCCCATTTAGAACAGCCGAAGACATCCCTGTCAGCCCTCAAGGGAAGCAGTCAGATTTGAACCATATTCTGCAGGCACCAGCCTGGCTTGTTTCTTCTCATCCATCATCTAGTCGTCATGTTAGGGTTATCACCGCAGGTGATAATGATAGGTATTTCACCTAGACATTCACACTTAAGACATAGGCAACTGGTAACATGCTTGTTTCATCCTTATCATCATCCAGTGCCTTGCTGGCTGGCATGAGTGATCATGCCTCTCCACAAAAATACGATCTCCGACGTCATGGATCAATATGTGTTTTGTCTGGCTTCCATGCCATGACACAAGACTGTCAAGAATCTTCTTCCACTATCTTCCTCTGTCTCTCTTTCAGCAAATCGTTCCGGTTGTCACATGTTCCAGTTATTGTCTTATAACGTGGCCAAAAAAACGACGACTGCCTCTTTCTGATGTTTGTGATAAGTTGTCTTTGCCACTCGGCTTCCCTTAGAACTTCCTGATTTTGGCTGTCCAATTAATTCTCAGCATTCTTTTATAGAACCACTTCTCCATGGCTTACAGGGACATTTTCGCCTGTTTACTAATTGTCCATGATTCGCAGCCGGATGTTAAAACTGGTTCTATGTAACATGCAAGAAATCTTTTTCTAACTTTCAAGGACAGTGACTTATTGCACACAACGTTCAATTGATAGAATGCAGTTTTTGCTTGTCCTATTCTGATCTTTAACTTGGTGTTTCATCCAAACAGACGAAAAAGTGTCCTGCCATCTTGTTCCAAGGGATGTTGAGAGTGGAGCACTTAAGACACCAGTGAATCCACATTGGGAGAATGAGGGGCCTTGTCAACCAACACAGAACTGGCACTATAAGCCGCCGGATGCTGATGCATATGTTGGGAGGAGGAACTGAGCACCTATGGATATATCTGGAGTGCAAGGATGATACCCCAACAGATAACAAAAGACACTGTCTTGACTTTAAAAGTTAAAAACAAAACAAAAAATACAACAACAAAAAAGTTTAAAAGTCGAGAGGTTCAACTTCATTGCACCAGGTTTTATTCCATATGGCTCGGGCTCTTTCCGCACGGCGGCCTGCCGAAAGCCTTGCACATAGCACAAACTCCATAGCTCCAGCTTTGACCCCCAGGAGTCTCCAAGAAAAATGCACTCGTGAACCGAAAGACGTAGCCCGGAATCGAACCCACAACCTTCAGAGCACGAGGCAGACAGCTTGACCACTTCACCACAGAGACTCCTGCATAAGGATAGTCAATTTTCTTAAAGGGAACCAGTATTCATACCATCCTAGTATTCAACGAGCCAACTTATCATCTTTTCCTTCATTGGGAGACTGTCCAAAAGTATCAGCCTGACTATATTCTTATTCCACGTGGAGTTTTTGCTCTGCTATCGAAGACCAATCTACATATCCTGATTGACTAGACACCAACAATAGTGAACTGCTTCAAAGTAAGTTGACCTACAGACAAAGTCAGTTGACCTACAGACACATCAATTACTTACGAACAACAATCAGCTGCTGACCACAATCAGGTATCATAAAACTGCTTCCATCAGCGAAACATCTGAATGTGCCGGAGTCTGCTGCAGTGACATTCCTCAGTAACATTGACACGTTTTTCCCTTGACATGTAACAGATAGTCTGCTTACATAACGATCTGTAATATAGGGTTTATCACTCATTAAAAACGCCACATTGGTGAAATTTGGTTGTCTTTCATTGTCATGCTGAATTGTAATGTATGCTGCGGAGTTGGCCCGCTGATGGTCGGGGATGATAATTGTTAGACTGGCGTTAGAAGACTCCTTGGTAATTGATGGTTCCTGGAATTTAGCATCCGCTCCTGTGAATGACAGAAAATATATAACCGGCATTAGCATTCTAACATAAATAAATGTTCAAAATGTTTTCAAAGATTTGTACTATTAATTTCCCCTTCTCCTTTCATCCTTTGTCTCCCTGGGACAAAGACCCTCAACCCACTCACTCCAAGCCCTAAACAAAGACCCTCACCCCACTCACTCCAAGCCCTTGACATAGCCCCACAACCCACTCACTCCAAACCTTCAACATAGCCTCACAACCCACTCACTCCAAGCCCTCAACATAGCCCCACAATCCACTCACTCCAAGCCCTCAACATAGCCCCACAACCCACTCACTCCATGCCCTCGACATAGCCCCACAACCCACTCACTCCAAGCCCTCAACATAGCCCCACAACCCACTCACTCCAAACCTTCAACATAGCCCCACAATCCACTCACTCCAAGCCCTCAACATAGCCCCACAACCCACTCACTCCAAACCTTCAACATAGCCTCACAACCCACTCACTCCAAGCCCTCAACATAGCCCCACAACCCACTCACTCCAAACCTTCAACATAGCCTCACAACCCACTCACTCCAAGCCCTCAACATAGCCCCACAACCCACTCACTCCAAACTCTCAACATAGCCCCACAATCCACTCACTCTAAGCCCTCAACATAGCCACACAACCCACTCACTCCAAGCCCTCAACATAGCCCCACAACCCACTCACTCCAAGCCCTAAACATAGACCCTCAACCCACTCACTCCAAGCCCTAAACAAAGACCCTCAACCCACTCACTCCAAACCCTTGGCATAGCTCCACAACTCACTCACTCCAAGCCCTTGATATAGCCCCACAACCCACTCACTCCAAGCCCTCAACATAGCCCCACAATCCCCTCACTCCAAGCCCTAAATAAAGACCCTCAACCCACTCACTCCAAGCCCTTGACATAGCCCCACAACCCACTCACTCCAAGCCCTCGACATAGCCCCACAACGCACTCACTCCAAGCCCTTGAAATAGCCCCACAACTCACTCACTCAAAGCCCTCGACATAGACCCTCAACCCACTCACTCCAAGCCCTCGACATAGACCCTCAACTCACTCACTCCAATCCCGTCTATCATAGACCCTCAACCCACTCACTCCAATCCCTTCTATCATAGACCCTCAACCCACTCACTCCAATCCCTTCTATCATAGACCCTCAATCCACTCACTCCAAGCCCTTCTATCATAGACCCTCAATCCACTCACTCCAATCCCATCTATCATAGACCCTCAACCCATTCACTCCAAGCCCTTCTATCATAGACCCTCAACCCACTCACTCCAATCCCTTCTATCATAGACCCTCAACCCACTCACTCCAATCCCTTCTATCATAGACCCTCAACCCACTCACTCCAATCCCTTCTATCATAGACCCTCAACCCACTCACTCCAATCCCTTCTATCATAGACCCTCAACCCACTCACTCCAAGCCCTTCTATCATAGACCCTCAACCCACTCACTCCAATCCCACCTATCATTGACCCTCAACCCACTCACTCCAAGCCCTTCTATCATTGACCCTCAACCCACTCACTCCAAGCCCTTCTATCATAGACCCTCAACCCACTCACTCCAATCCCATCTATCATAGACCCTCAACCCACTCACTCCAAGCCCTTCTATCATAGACCCTCAACCCACTCACTCCAAGCCCTTCTATCATAGACCCTCAACCCACTCACTCCAATCCCACCTATCATTGACCCTCAACCCACTCACTCCAAGCCCTTCTATCATTGACCCTCAACCCACTCACTCCAAGCCCTTCTATCATAGACCCTCAACCCACTCACTCCAATCCCATCTATCATAGACCCTCAACCCACTCACTCCAAGCCCTTCTATCATAGACCCTCAACCCACTCACTCCAATCCCATCTATCATAGACCCTCAACCCACTCACTCCAAGCCCTTCTATCATAGACCCTCAACCCACTCACTCCAATCCCATCTATCATAGACCCACAACCCACTCACTCCAAGCCCTTCTATCATAGACCCTCAACCCACTCACTCCAATCCCATCTATCATAGACCCTCAACCCACTCACTCCAAGCCCTTCTATCATAGACCCTCAACCCACTCACTCCAATCCCATCTATCATAGACCCTCAACCCACTCACTCCAAGCCCTTCTATCATAGACCCTCAATCCACTCACTCCAATCCCTTCTATCATAGACCCTCAACCCGCTCACTCCAAGCCCTTCTATCATAGACCCTCAACCCACTCACTCCAATCCCATCTATCATAGACCCTCAACCCACTCACTCCAAGCCCTTCTATCATAGACCCTCAACCCACTCACTCCAATCCCTTCTGTCATAGACCCTCAACCCACTCACTCCAATCCCTTCTATCATAGACCCTCAACCCACTCACTCCAATCCCTTCTGTCATGGACCCTCAACCCACTCACTCCAATCCCTTCTATCATAGACCCTCAACCCGCTCACTCCAAGCCCTTCTATCATAGACCCTCAACCCACTCACTCCAATCCCTTCTGTCATAGACCCTCAACCCACTCACTCCAATCCCTTCTATCATAGACCCTCAACCCGCTCACTCCAAGCCCTTCTATCATAGACCCTCAACCCACTCACTCCAATCCCATCTATCATAGACCCTCAACCCGCTCACTCCAAGCCCTTCTATCATAGACCCTCAACCCACTCACTCCAATCCCTTGTCATAGACCCTCAACCCACTCACTCCAATCCCTTCTATCATAGACCCTCAACCCGCTCACTCCAAGCCCTTCTATCATAGACCCTCAACCCGCTCACTCCAAGCCCTTCTATCATAGACCCTCAACCCGCTCACTCCAAGCCCTTCTATCATAGACCCTCAACCCACTCACTCCAATCCCATCTATCATAGACCCTCAACCCGCTCACTCCAAGCCCTTCTATCATAGACCCTCAACCCACTCACTCCAATCCCATCTATCATAGACCCTCAACCCGCTCACTCCAAGCCCTTCTATCATAGACCCTCAACCCACTCACTCCAATCCCTTCTATCATAGACCCTCAACCCGCTCACTCCAAGCCCTTCTATCATAGACCCTCAACCCGCTCACTCCAAGCCCTTCTATCATAGACCCTCAACCCGCTCACTCCAAGCCCTTCTATCATAGACCCTCAACCCACTCACTCCAATCCCATCTATCATAGACCCTCAACCCGCTCACTCCAAGCCCTTCTATCATTGACCCTCAACCCACTCACTCCAATCCCTTCTATCATAGACCCTCAACCCACAGGAAGATCCTGTGTGTACACTAAGTGAGAGACAGGAGGACACTGTGTGTACACTAAGTGAGAGACAGGAAGATCCTTGTGTACACTAAGTGAGAGACAGGAAGATCCTTGTGTACACTAAGTGAGAGACAGGAAGATCCTTGTGTACACTAAGTGAGAGACAGGAAGATCCTTGTGTACACTAAGTGAGAGACAGTAAGATCCTTGTGTACACTAAGTGAGAGACAGGAAGGTCCTTGTGTACACTAAGTGAGAGACAGGAAGATCCTGTGTGTACACTAAGTGAGAGACAGGAAGATCCTGTGTGTACACTAAGTGAGAGACAGGAAGATCCTTGTGTACACTAAGTGAGAGACAGGAAGATCCTTGTGTACACTAAGTGAGAGACAGGAAGATCCTTGTGTACACTAAGTGAGAGACAGGAAGATCCTTGTGTACACTAAGTGAGAGACAGGAAGATCCTGTGTGTACACTAAGTGAGAGACAGGAAGATCCTGTGTGTACACTAAGTGAGAGACAGGAAGATCCTTGTGTACACTAAGTGAGAGACAGGAAGATCCTTGTGTACACTAAGTGAGAGACAGGAAGATCCTGTGTGTACACTAAGTGAGAGACAGGAAGATCCTTGTGTACACTAAGTGAGAGACAGGAAGATCCTGTGTGTACACTAAGTGAGAGACAGGAAGATCCTGTGTGTACACTAAGTGAGAGACAGGAAGATCCTTGTGTACACTAAGTGAGAGACAGGAAGATCCTTGTGTACACTAAGTGAGAGACAGGAAGATCCTTGTGTACACTAAGTGAGAGACAGGAAGATCCTTGTGTACACTAAGTGAGAGACAGGAAGATCCTTGTGTACACTAAGTGAGAGACAGGAGGACACTGTGTGTACACTAAGTGAGAGACAGGAAGATCCTTGTGTACACTAAGTGAGAGACAGGAGGACACTGTGTGTACACTAAGTGAGAGACAGGAAGATCCTTGTGTACACTAAGTGAGAGACAGGAAGATCCTTGTGTACACTAAGTGAGAGACAGGAAGATCCTTGTGTACACTAAGTGAGAGACAGGAAGATCCTTGTGTACACTAAGTGAGAGACAGGAAGATCCTTGTGTACACTAAGTGAGAGACAGGAAGATCCTTGTGTACACTAAGTGAGAGACAGGAAGGTCCTTGTGTACACTAAGTGAGAGACAGGAAGATCCTGTGTGTACACTAAGTGAGAGACAGGAAGATCCTGTGTGTACACTAAGTGAGAGACAGGAAGATCCTTGTGTACACTAAGTGAGAGACAGGAAGATCCTTGTGTACACTAAGTGAGAGACAGGAAGATCCTTGTGTACACTAAGTGAGAGACAGGAAGATCCTTGTGTACACTAAGTGAGAGACAGGAAGATCCTGTGTGTACACTAAGTGAGAGACAGGAAGATCCTGTGTGTACACTAAGTGAGAGACAGGAAGATCCTTGTGTACACTAAGTGAGAGACAGGAAGATCCTTGTGTACACTAAGTGAGAGACAGGAAGATCCTTGTGTACACTAAGTGAGAGACAGGAAGATCCTTGTGTACACTAAGTGAGAGACAGGAAGATCCTGTGTGTACACTAAGTGAGAGACAGGAAGATCCTGTGTGTACACTAAGTGAGAGACAGGAAGATCCTTGTGTACACTAAGTGAGAGACAGGAAGATCCTTGTGTACACTAAGTGAGAGACAGGAAGATCCTTGTGTACACTAAGTGAGAGACAGGAGGACACTTGTGTACACTAAGTGAGAGACAGGAAGATCCTTGTGTACACTAAGTGAGAGACAGGAGGACACTGTGTGTACACTAAGTGAGAGACAGGAGGACACTGTGTGTAGACTAAGTTAAAGTTCCACAATTCTTGAGGCAAAATTGGGTATATGGCATTAGTCCTATATTTACAGACCAATAAGCACTTGATGGGCACCATTGACCAAATTATGCTGGCGACCTTTAAATATAAAAATCTTAAAAGTTGAATCGACTTCAATGCACTAGGTTTTATCCCATATGGCTTGGTCTCTTTCCCCAGGGTGACCTGCCGAAAGCATCGCACAAAGCACAAACTCCGTAGCTCCGGCGATGATCCCCAGTAGTGGCTTGACCACTTCACCATGGAAACTGTCATCTTTACTCCACATTACATTGCCTGGTGCTGTCTTTTTCAGCAGGGTCAACCAGGTAGCTCAGGTCAATTTGGTAACAATCTGTCTTGATAAGGATTTGAACGCATGACCATTGGGTTGCCAGGCAAGTGTGCTGGTCATTGCACCATATCTACCCAGAAGATGATACAGAAGAGAAACGTTTAGTGTGCTGGTCATTGCACTATGACATCTACCCAGAAGATGATACAGAAGAGAAACATTTAGTGTGCTGGTCATTGCACTAAGACATCTACCCAGAAGGTGATGCAGAATAAAAACATCTGGTCTGTGAACCACGACATCTACCCAGGAGATGATACAGAAGAGAAACATTTAGTGTGCTGGTCATTGCACAACGACAGCTACCCAGAAGATGATACAGAAGAAGAAGAAGAACAACAACAACAACAACAAAACTTTATTTTGAAAGGGTTAAGAATTGGGCACCAGAAGATGATACAAAAGAGAAACATCCAGTGTGAGGGGTAGGTGTTGGCCTATATTCTATGAGGAGATGAAAAGGTGGGAGGGGAAAACACATTTGCTTGAGGTGGAGACAAAAATCTAGGAACGGAACAAAAATATCTAGAGACATCAAGACTTTGTAGGTGAACATCTGGTTGGGAAAGTGACTGCCAATTCCATCAGAGGTGAACTGTACTGTTCGTAGAAGACTTTTGTGGTGACATTCTGGCGGTAGCATTTTGCACAGAGTGCCTTAGACTAATGACTAATGAGACAAAAATACAGCATACCTGTTCATTTTATACCTTTATGGTGGATCAGAATCCACGACTCTGGTGGATCATGTGAGATGGCGGAACATAACTGCCCATGCTTATCCCCATTGCACATGATGATGATGATAATGAGTATGTCAGTAGTAGGAGAGGAAGAGGTACTTACCTGGCACCAATCCCTGACAAAGCAAGGCCCCAACCAGCAGTCTCACATTCAGAAATGTACTAAATATGAGACTCATTCTTCGATCTATCCCCGCTCCCTGGATTCAGTCACAGATGTCATTTCTTGTCTCCTGGCCACAACAGAGTCACTTCAGGATTCATGTTCATCATGACTGTACTGTTCTTTTCAATAAATTCAAGATTGCTTACAAATTATTCTGGTTATTTCCCCTTCATTTTAGTGTGAACAAAATATCTGTGGATTGAAATAAGCAGTTTTAATGAGAGCAAATTATTCCATATTTATACTAAACAAATGCCGAGGCAGAGGTCGTGTTTCATAATTACCCAACAAAATGAATTGAGGGCTCGTAATCAGCCAAACACGAATTGTATGATGACCGCATTGCGTACATTGCAATGGTATTAGCATCAGTCATTCAGAAAGCAATGGCAAACTACTGAATGTAAAAATTGCCAGGTAAATCCAAACAGCCAAACACTACTGGGGTTGATTGCGACACCCAGTAAAGGAAGTTCAACTAAATGTCTTATATTATACAATGAAAATATCCTCCCTGATGTGTCTCTACCTGGACACTTACTAAACGAGCTGAACAACACATAAATGCCTTTGAATACAAATGTTATAGACAAGTTCTAAGAATATCTTGGATACACAAAAGAACAAATGCATCCATACTACAAAAGCGGACTACTGAAGATCGGCTAATAATGATGATAAAACAAAGAAAATTAACATATTTTGATCAATTGAAACGTCATGAAAGTTTGGAGAGAACAATCATGGAGAGGTATATGCCCGGGAAGAGAGGAAGTGGAAGGCCAAAGAGAAGATGGGTGCAGGATGTGGCGGATGATCTCTAGATGGGTGTATCAATCTCTGGACATATTGCTTATGACCGAGAAATTTTCTGGGCGGTTGTAATAGGAATGAAGATCGTAAACTGATTAGAGACATTAGACGTAGGCAGTCACAATTTTTTGGGCATGTTATGAGAAGAAATGATTTGGAGAACTTGGTGACAACTGGTAAGATTGAGGGGAACAGACCAAGGGGAAGACCTAGAAGCAAGTACCTGGATGGCTTGGCCTTGTGGCTTGGTCGAGACAGAAACACGGAGCAGATCCACGACTCTGGTGATCGAGAGATGGCAGAACATGACCGCCCACGCTTACCGGCATGGCACATGATGGATGGATGTTATAGGGGCGAAGTTCTGCAAGGAACATACTTCTGAATGAATGAATGAATGAATGAAAGAATGATGTGAAGTGGTTGAGGTACTAGCATGTTACATTGACCCCAAGAGCTATGCTGACGGTAGTGCAGCCACCGGTAGGGTCTCCCATGTTGGAATGTGGGGAGTAAGTGAACTGGCCAACTCACTTCATATGTGATGGCTTAGAATATGTCAAAGCCTAACACTTCATATTCAAACAGCAGTATGTGCAATGGGACAATGCTTACCTGAAACGTGTTGTTTAAAGTAACATTTCTGCATGTATGTGTTGTTTAAAGTGCCATTTCTGATGTATCTGTGGTTTAAAGTGTCATTTCTGCATGTATCTGTGGTTTAAAGTGTCATTTCTGATGTATCTGTGGTTTAAAGTGTCATTTCTGATGTATCTGTGGTTTAAAGTGTCATTTCTGCATGTATGTGTTGTTTAAAGTGCCATTTCTGATGTATCTGTGGTTTAAAGTGTCATTTCTGATGTATCTGTGGTTTAAAGTGTCATTTCTGCATGTATGTGTTGTTTAAAGTGCCATTTCTGCACATATGTGTTGTTTAAAGTGTCATTCCTGCAAGTATATGTTGTTAAAAGTGCCATTTCTGCACATGTTGTTAAAAGTGTCATTTTTGCATAAGTGTTTTTTAAAGTGCTATTACTGCCACTGTCTGTTGTCCAATGTTTATGATGAAGCATTGCAGTTGAGTGTCCTCCGTTTATTACTTTATTTGTTCCATTGTATTGTAAAGTTAATCTAATTCTTCACTTTGTTCTTGTTTTCGTCTTCATTTAGTTCTTGTTTTCATGCACTGATACATTTCACTGATAAGTTATTTGGGTGACAACTTGCATTACTTCAGTTTTGGCTGTATTTATACTCATATTGTATCTGCTGTATGTTGAACTCAGATTAGTAATATGATTTTGGAGTCTGCCCTCGACGCTATAACACAGGCACTGATTGTCTGCAATTAGAAGTTCATTTATTTCCTGTGGGTCAGTTGTTTCATCTGAAGTAAAGAGTTCTAAATTTTCTGAATCTGTTCTGTCAAAGCTTGCTTCTTTGGATACTCTGTCTATGTAAGACATTAAACAGCAGAGGAGAGAGCACACATCCCTGCCTCACTCCTGTATTGACTGTGAACATATCTGATATACCTTCCTGTGTTCTTACTGTACTTCAGCTTGAGTAGTACATGACTGTGATGTTTTCTAGCAATTGTCCTTGTATCCCATAGTCTTCAAGTATGGTCCATAATTTGTTTCTGTCTACTCTATCAAAAGCCTTTTCCTGATCTACAGACACAATATTCTGCTGGTCACTATATTTGATGTTTTTTTCACATATTTGTCTTAATGTAAATAGTGCAACAGTGCAACTTTTACCTTTCTGAAAATCAAATTGTACTTTGCTTAACTGTTGTTCAGCTATGTGTAAATGACAGCATCATCCTCTAACGAATTCTCGAAGATCAGAGCCTGTACTTCCGCATCCACAGCAGCTGGATTTTCTTGTCTGCATTTCCTGCCTAGCAGCGCGCGCTTGATCTCGAGGATGCATACAATAGAGTTCTATATGATATTTTGATGACCGCACTGATGGAGATGGGGATCAATCCCTGGTTGGTGAACTAGATAGCAGCCGTCCTGCATTCTCGTCGGGTTGCTCTCCATCTGGGTGCATGGACCTCAGAGCCACATATTTTAACCTCGGGACTGCCACAGGGATCTGCAATCTCACCGGTGTTCTTTAACGTGTATACGAGCAAGACTGCAAACCTAAAAGCACCAGGGGTTGGAAGGATACTAACATTTGCAGATGATATTCTTGCATATAGGCAGGGGAGAGATAGGGAGCAAACAGGCCAGGAGCTACAGGTGACAGTAGACAAGGTGATTGACTGGTGCACTGAAATGAGTGCTGTCATCCACCCGGAAAAGGCAGCTGTTTTGTGGTGCTCTCTGGACAACAGGATTGTAAGAGCTGATGTCCCAAGCCTCGAGATAGATGGTAGAAGTGTCAACAGAGAGAACAAACTGAGGTACCTGGGAATCACATTTGACAGGAGCCTGTCCTTCAAGGACCATGTGGAGACAGGTGTGACAAGGTCTCAAAAGGGACTCAACGCACTTAAAACTATGGCTGCAGTGGACATAGAGCAGAGAATGCTTTTCACACTATACCAGCACGTGATCCTCTCAGTGATTGATTATGGACTAGGACTGCTCACTGTCTCAAAGAGTCAGCTGGATAAATTAGAGCGCAGAGAGAACGAGGCTATACGGGTCATTCTGGGATGCACCAGAGACACCCCAGTAGTGTGTATGCGTTACATCCTTGGTTTGCCGACTGTTGCTGGTAGGCTCAAGGTGATGCAGATGAAGGCATATCTCAGAGTAGCTGCTGACACAGATCACCCGTTGCATGAGGCGCTGGACGCAGTTAAGGGTCAGAGACTGATAAGAGGGAAATCATGGATGGCTCGGGCGGAGAACGCGATCAGACAGGTGTGCATTTTGGAGAACATTAGGTGAGGAAAGGAGTGGGTCAGAGTGCCAATGGAGCAGTTAGACTTGTGCAGAGTTATAATCACATTGAGCCGGGAGTGCAGGGAGTGGCCAGCAGGGGCCACGGAAGTGGAAATCCAGCAACTAATTCAGGATAATGCTCGCTCAGGTGATGTGATTATCTATACAGATGGGTCAGTGTTGAGAGGTAGGAGAAGTGCCTGGGGGTTCTTAGCAAAAGCTAATGGTCGACGTTTGGTGCAGGAGAGCCTGGCATATGATACCACAACATCTAGCTTAAGAATGGAGGTGGAGGCGGTCAGTGCAGCTTTCCGCTGGATGGAGAATACGATACACACACACATCGTGATTGTAACTGACTCAGAAAGCATGCTGAGTAGGGTGAAGACAGGCAAGTTTCGTGCAGAGTGGCTTGCTTCGCTTCGGAGGTCACGGGTAGCAAGCATCACCTGGATCTTTTATCCTGGGCATGCCGGTGTGCTGGGGAATGAACGGGCAGACAGACTAGCTGGCTCTGCAAAACTTGGTGGAGTATTGATGTATGACAAGGCAGACGTGGTTGCGGCCTTGTGGGAGCACGTGTACACCTCGGAGGAGCAAATGGATCACCATGGTCTGGCAAGAATGAGACAGTGAGGAGTGACGAGGGGATCTGGCCAACGCTCGATGCTCAGAGGAAAGGCGAGACGGACATATAATCAGATTGTGACTGGTACTATTGGTGTTGGAACTCTTCACTGGCTGCTGAGGATGGGGACGGGGCGCTTATGGGAATGCCCCAAATGCTGTGATGTCGGTTCCTAAATGAATCAATCAATCAAATCCTGTCTTGCATAGCGATTGGTTGAAATGACCTTTGTTTTTAAAATAATTAACCCTTTTTTATGTAAATGGTAAGTAATTTTATTTTCTAGGCTGTTCTCGTAAGTCCTCAGATATTCTGAGATGGATTTTCGAATTATGCATCCATTTTTACATATATGTGGAAAGTTTAATTGATGATCATCAATGATTGGTTGTAGAAACAAAATATTTCTGCACACATGTTGCTTCGTCTTTATGAATGGAAATCCAAGATGGCAGCTCCATGAATATTGATCGCACTAGGATGTGGAAAATTTTAAAGTCAAAACGTGCAATTTGAACTACTAAAGTTAAAGAATACAATTTTTAAGAGCATTCATAATTTATTTGTATACTTTTAATATTTTTTTTTTATCATTTAACATGATGGAACATATTTTTGAAGTCAGTTTTGATATCTGTCTATAACCCGTTTGAGATAATCTCGCACGGACTGGCAGTGCAATTTATTTATAATTAACTGTGAATGAGAAAATACTGTTAGATGAGTATTTTCTTATAATCTGCAGCAGTTGTCTTGTATTTTTGCATCTCTCTTATTGCTCATCAATGGTAGTGTCAATGGTAGGCTTTGAAAAACCAAAATCCAGCAGTACCTCAATAAAGCCTGGTATATGTCAATTCTACCAGAGATACTGAGACACACAGGAGAGTTCCAAAGTTACAGGAATCATTAACATTTTTTGTTCAAGATCCCAGCACTCAAATGTGAATATTTCGGCTTAGAATTCACATACAAGTACCATTGAAGTACCATTAGATTTGGTTTTTTCAAGGCCTATCTATCTGTGGTAGTTTCATTAGTAAATACTCAATTTGAATATCATTATCAAACCTGCTACATACATACATTCTAAACATTCTTTTTTTTAAACTAATTTTATCTCAGATCAAAAGAAACTTTGAATCTCAGCGGATGACAGCGTGGGGACAATATTATCAATTATTCCACACTCCCAGTTTGGACTAACAACTTGCAGCAGAGAAGTTTGAAATTAAAACATCGCGCAGTCGTACAACTTTCAACTATTCAACTAACTTTAAAAACAAAATGAGATGGAGACAGAAGAGAGAATAACTTCAATAAATAAGCACAAAGTTTAGTTGTGCAGAAAGTGTCTTCTTATGTCTAACTATGTCTTCTTATGCCCAAAAATTATAGTTGCTATATTAGAATAGGTGTTATGCGAGTGCTAACCGTAATGAAACGACTTGAGGTAGATAGTTGACAACTTCCACGACCAGATGACAACAACATTGTTGAAGACTTGGGAACTTCCCACAGCCCTCCACACTTCTGCTGTCGGCTGGTGTAAAAGTTACACCTCGGCGAAACGAAATAAATAACGCCTATCTGAGTTTCTTCTCACTCTTGGACATGTAGTTCAGTTGAGTTGAGTTAAGAACCGACATCACTGCACTCAGGACATTCCCATACGTGCTCCGTCCCCTCGTTCAACAGCCAGCGAAGAGTCATACTACTAATCGTTCCCACCGCTATCTGATTAAAAGTTCTCCTGGTCTTCCCTCTCAGTTTTGAGATTCTCCCAGAACCCCTGCCGATCCCCCGCAATCTCATTCTTTCCACATATGGGTTCTCAATCTGTTCCTCCGCCTTCTCCACCTGATCCCACAAGCGCACGACCACCTCCCCCTTGTCCATAGGCAAAATGCCACCAAGACGTGCCCACCCTGCTAGCCTATCAGCCTGTTCATTCACGCGTACACCCGCACGGCCAGAGCAAAATATCCATACAATTCTCACGATCTGTGACCTCTGAATGAGCCATGTAATTGGACATGTAATAAGTACACATTGTGCATATGTCAGAGTCTCACATGGAGTCGGTAGGAACATAAAGATAGAAGGGAATTAGAGAGGGGACATAACCCCAATACAAGGGAGACACACTCGAATGCTCGAACTTCCCGGTCGATGCAATAAGTTGGTCAACAATCCAACACCAACTGTAATGCTGTGTTCAGAGACGGTGGAAAGAACGCAGGCAATGAATTACCTGGGGATACGGTTTGATCGAAGCCTTGCTTATAATGTGCACATAGACCAGGTGATAACAAAGGCCAAGCGGGGTTTGGCAGCGATGCGGGTGATGGCGGCAGCAAACTGTGAGCAGCGCCATCTATGTCTTCTGTACGAGGGGCTGGTCATGTCTGTTTTGGAGTATGCAATGGCAATCCTGACTCTCAGCCATAAGCAGATAGAAAGGATGGAAAGGATACAGAATGAAGCTATGCGCATTATTCTTGGATGTACAAGAGATACAGCATGCAGGGCGATGCGCTACCTTCTTGATTTTCCAACCATTGAAGAGAGAATGCAAGTTTGCAGGGCACGCGCCTACCTCAGAATTAACGCAAACACACAGCATCCACTGCATAGTGAAATTAGGAAGGTGAAGGGCAGCAGGTTAAAAAGAGGACGGTCGTGGATGGGTCAAGCCGAAGACATTCTTCAACAGGTGTGTTCACTTGAGGACTTAGAACCTGGCGAGGAGTGGGTGCAAGTGCCAGCAGACTTCTGCACATCCTTTTCAGTTTGCATCCAACTAGATAGAAAATGCAGACAAGAAAATCCGGCTGCTGTGGAGGCTGAAGTACAAGCGTTGATTTTCGAGAATTCGCTAGACAGTGACGCGGTCATCTACACAGATGGGTCGGTCGTCCGACATGTGAGAAGCTCATGGGCCTTTACAGCTCGGGCCGGAGGGAGAATTGTGAAGGAGGACTCTGGTGCTTTCACTGAAACCACAAGTAGCCTGACCATGGAAGTCATGGCAGTAAGTAAAGCAATAACATGGCTCGAGACACAGACATTCACTAGGGCTTGTTTCCTTAGCGACTCAATGAACATGATCAAGAGGATAGAGGAGGGGTCCGAAGAGAATGGTTGCTGCCTCTGAAGCGGTCTCGGCTGGCAAAGATTAGTTTCATCTTCGTGCCAGGGCATGCGGGAGTACAAGGAAATGAGCGGGCTGACAAGCTCGCAGGTGAGGCTACTGTGGAGGGCGGACGCGCCATGGACCAGGCTGACATTCTGAATGCTCTACGAGAAGTGAGACTTTTGCAAGAACCAAGTGATGACTGTGAATCTACAACAATGGCCAGACTGCGAGAGCAGCAAATTAAAAGAGGGGTGGCCAAACAAGAACACTACGCAGGAAGCCAAAGAAGATTGATAAACCAACACAGAACTGGCGTCGTTAGCCGCTACACGCTGCGGGATTTGCTGAGGAGGGGATCCGAGCACTTATGGACTGAATGGTCCGATGTGCAACGAGGATGATCTGTCGACTAACTAACTAACAGAGCCTTCGAGACGGATAGGTCAGTTCGCCTACAGCTCCGTGGACACAGGGGGAACCCGCTTACCGCGTGCCAGGACCTGTTCCACGAGAAGCTTGAGGAGCGTTACAGCCCGTGTCCGATCGAGACACGTTAGAGGGCAGACGCCGACTGGACATCGAACAAGCAACAGGGCTTAACTTAAGGGGGACTTGATAGATTGAACACAAGTGTATTTAGGAGTGTTACTCATGAGATAGATAGATGATAGAGTTTCTTGTAATGATTATGTATGAGTGCTTTGTTATGAACTCCTGTGATAATGTTCGCCACGTAGCTGGCTGCGAAAACCATTCTTCGCCAGCTTTCTGTGAATAAATTATATCAGATAGTATCAGATTGGAGTTTGTTGCCTGTATGAACCCGAGTTTCATTTCCCTAGGTCTCTAGGACGTTGACAGGCTATTTGGGGGCTCCAAGCCGGTTTTGGCAAGCACAAGCTTCACTTTCCCGACAGCTCTTGGTTTTGCCAAGTAAAATATATCAACATTCATACATAACAAAGTCTGAACTTTGTAGCTGCTATCGTATCATCTGTTCATAAACTATCGTAGTCCCTCTAGAAAAGTATTAAAGAATTATGTTCATGAAATTTGACATTGACATGGCTGGACAATTACAGTGACAAATTACTAATTTTTTTTTTTGATTCCAACATCAGATTGTTCCGCGAAAGATTGTGTGTATGTAAACTGTTCTCCAGCAGTGGCGATAAAACAGGGGAACCAAACAACACTACAGCCAAGAAACCAGTAAATAAGATAAGTCCAATTTCATGCTCATTGTATCCCTAAACGATACTCACATATTTTCATTGATGTAACAATTTTTTTTTCTATGTATTGCTATTAATGATATATATATATATATATATATATATGCAAATTTCATAACCATGTGAACTTGTTCGTTAGAAAGTTTGAATGCAAACATTAAGGGATATAACCAATTTTTGTACACCCAAACTATTTCCAAAGGGATTTAATTGCTATAAATGTAACATTAGCTAAAGTTACAAGATGTCAACATTAGAACAGTGCATCGAATTAGGAATTAAATTAGGTTATACCGCTGATAAACTTTCAGAATGGGCACAAAAGACACATTTAGAAAACATAGCACGAGAAGATAGGGCAGCGGAAAGAGAAGAGAAAAAGATGCAAGCGGAAAGAGAAGAGAAAAAGATGCAAGCGGAAAGAGAAGAGAAAAAGATGCAAGCGGAAAGAGAAGAGAAAAAGATGCAGGCGGAAAGAGAAGAGAAAAAGATGCAAATAGAGGCGGAAGAGAAAAAGATGCAAATAGAAGCTGCTAGCAAACAAGCTCAATTAAACGCAGAAACAAAAAAGTTAGAATTAGAAACACAATTAAAATTGAAACAAATGGAAATTGACTCCAACTTAGAAATTTCAGTAAACAAATTAAGGAGCTGTGAGATATTCCCAGCCAACTCACAGCCTTCGACTTCCTAGTTCTGACCAAAACGGAACTCCATACACCCACATCGCCTAGCAGCCGATACAGACAGAATAAACATGATGCAGGCAGGGGCTTACAGCCGGAAACAGCTAGCGGAAGAGCGGTAGTCGCAATGGTGGGGGGGGGGGACAGGAAATGATGACTCTCACTTTAGATTGTTGGTTCACATGTTGTGTGCAAGCCTAGCAGGTGTTCTGGGTCCCTCAGGCAGGCCAAACTTCATTGTGTGACCAACCAATTCTTAAAGTAAGGTAATACAATGGTTATATTTATTATAATACTGATGTACTGTTTAAAATGTTTACAAATGATCATAGTCTAACTTTGTGTTCTTGTGGGATTGAAAACAAGCGCCATGTTTCTGTTTACGGCACTTGTTAGTAGAAACTTCAGCTAGACACTCTGTTGTCATTGACTACTAAAGAATATTTCCGTACATTTTGTGGCAATCTACTAGTAAAGAATATTTCTTAATTCTTTCACGATATGCGGCTACAGTAATATTTCTGTATACTCTTTCACATGTGGCTAAAGAGTATTGGTGTTTCATTCTGTTGCCATGTGTGGCAAAAGAATATTTCTATTTTGTTAACACGTGCTACTAAAGTATATCACTATATCTCTTTATAGTCGGTTACATATGCGACTAAAAGATTTCTGTATATTTTGTGACAATATGCCAAGGAAGAAGATTCCCTTCTATTCTTTTACAATGTATATATTTACTTTTCTCAATATATGAATAATGTGCTTTTCAAATGTACTTGCTGAACATTGATGCTTTCACAGAGGAAATGTAGATTAAGAGTCTATCTCTTTAAAACTATTTACACTGACTCACATATATATATATATATATATATATATATATATATATATATATATATATATATATATATATATATATATATATATATATATCTTGTTATTCTTTTATTCACATTTTTCCCCTGAATATGTTTTGTGAAATTGTCATGTTTGTTCTGAGAATAAATGCTCATTAATAAGAGTTGCACCATATACCCAAATGTTAGCTGGACATTGCACACATCGACAACCTTACGTAGTCATATGATGATTAGGTGGTTCTTACGGTCAAGGGCATGCCATTTATGTTCTGAAATAGGATTGGAAAACAGCCCATTTCTGTCTGTGTGCATGAGATAACCTAAAATCTTGGGTGGTTTAACAATGTCATCCCCCAGCCCTTTGTTTAGAAGAGACTGCGGGGAATGACCATACTTGTTTTGTTTAAACCAGTGCGTATGCTAAATACATAACGCGTATAAAGGCAGTTATATCAATACATGATGATGATGATGTTGATGAGATTATATGGTGGACAATTAACTCTCAACACTTAAGGATGATGATGATGGTGATAGGCATTGGAGGTTTAAGCTGAACCCAGAGAAAATAGTATGAGCTTATTTACAGGCACCTGATGATGACAGTGATGATGATGATTTTATAAGGTTGACCATTAACTCAACTTACATCCATCTCAACACACCCTGTCTTATCAAGCAACAGTTTCAACCTATCTCTGGCTTACTAGGAAGTGTCACTACATGCACCTTTCCCATGCATCTACCATAGTAGGCATCTAGTTCCACCCACTTTCATCACAATATACCTTTACCTTAATTCCATCATGCCTCTACCAAAACCTATTTACAAACATGTCTGTTACATCCTGATAACTTTGGATCAACTTAATTTAATATAACCAGAGAACCTGATCACAATCAGACTCCCTGGTCTTAAAGTGTCACTATTTTATTTCATTGTCCTGGGTGCACCAATAGGTGATCCCATCAGGACCATACAGCATATGATGGATTGAAGGCCATCTATACAGATAAGAGGGAACTCTCACTATTGAGGAGACACATGCTTCCCTCTCTTATTGTCTTATTCTTTTTTTTTGGTCTTTATTTTGTTATTTTGTTTTATTGTTTCATGACAGGTTTTATGATTTACTGATATGTAAATTGTAGGCAAATGCTTATGAAGTTGTATTTTGTTTGGACCATCAGATGGGGCGCTTAACCGAAAGCCTACGGTTGTGAAGATGCGGTCTTGGTTGCTGAGGGCGGTAAACTTGTATGTCATGTCCATCTTTTGCCAGCCCAAATATTAATACAGCCCATTTCCTTGCATCATCCACCACCCCCATCCTACCAAGATCTCACCCATGTCACCCATGTAATCCATGAACCCAGTGAGAATTCCTGATGTTAGATCCAAATTGAAGACCTTACCATTCCTCACTCACTTTGATGATGACCCCTTGAGAGAAAACTGGTTCCCCGGAAGAGACCTGCATCCATGTGAACCTTAAACCCACCGAAGTACCTACCGGCAGATATCAACTGAATCAAATATATAAATATCCTTTTTATTACCTTTGGTAGTACTTTGTTATACATTATGATATTTTAATGTATGATTTCACTATTTGTGTTTCCACAATTATGCATTTACCTCAGCTGATATTCCATGTGAACCTGACAATGTTTTCTCCAGAGATGTAATCAATGTGAAGAATATATTTGGTTGTCATATTTTTTTGATTTATTACACTTTATGTTACCAGACCATTTGTTGATTGATTCTTACACATTGTTTGTAAACACAAAAATTATGTGATGTCACTGTATATCCTGTTTATATTGTGAATGGTTTGTCATGATATTGTTGGTCTGGTCTATCAAATACTTGTGTATTATAAATCATATGTGACCATATTAATTTAGACCATATGAGGGCGGACACCTGCACACTAGCACCTTTTCCCCAGTGATAGAAAAGGGCATCCAATTTTGGGATAGTGGCAACAGTCCGTGGTCTCCACACCTTTCCAAGAAGCTTAAACTTATATCTATATAATTTTCTTCATTAATTCGTGTTGATACGACACATCCTTAGTATCTTCACGTGGGGGCACGAGACAATAAAATTTCGCTTCTAGTAGGTGATCTTGATAGAGGATAGGAACCCATCCCCTTTGGGCTTACCCTGATAATATTCCTCAGACAATTAAATTCCTCTTAAGTGGGTGTTACATTCTAACAGATGTAACCCCTATAAATAAACCTCACAGGAGCAAAGAAGAGGAACAAAAATACAACAAATATAAAGGCTTAGTCAAACCTTTTTGTTCCGGAGATTCAATAAGTGCGTATTTAGAGAACTTCGAGTGTTTGATGTCATATCATAACGTTTCAAAAGTCGATTGGGCGTTTATTTTGATGAGAAATTTAGCATTAGAGCCCTTAAAAGTGATAGAAACAATTCCACAAGACATGAGGAAAGATTACGACTATTTAAAACAAAGAATACTGCAACATTTGTCACTAGACACAGCAGGCTATCAGTTGCAGTTTTCAAAACTAACACCATCACCTAACCAAACGTTCATAGACTACGTGTCTACAGTCCAAGATATTTGTACAAAATGGATAACCTCAGCGAAAACAAATAACAACTATGATAAACTAAAAGAGCTAATAATAATTGATAAGATCATGAACACAATACCAACTCCTTTCTCGAAATTTCTAAGACATAGTGATTGTAAGACTATTCAAGAAGTCGAAAATAAAGGTAGTGCATATTTCACAGCTAATCGTGATATTTTTCAGTTAAATATGAGTCAGAATGAAACAGCAGCTGTCACAAACACCAAATATTCAAAACCAAATGAGAATAGGTTCAAACAACGCTCTAAATTTACAAAACCAGTCCTGTGTCAATACTGTCATTTGACCCACGAACAGTACGCAATGTGTGATAAATCACCAACTTATCCACATCACCTTCAAATGATGGTGGAAAAACAAAAGAAACACGTATAAGAGAGCGGTCAAATGCTACTTTTGTTCCGCGTTCGGGCATTATTCAGGACGTTGCGACGGCCGCAAGATGATGAAGCAGGCCAATGCAGCATTGATAGATACATCTACGGATGAAGAAATTGAATAACTGAATGAATGTGACATCCAGAATGAAAGTGCGAATGAGTCAGGGAATGCGGTAGAAATCATTAACACCATCAATAATAACACCTGTAATACGTGCAGAAAATTTCAGTTGGATACAACCTTGGAATGTGGCCATACAATCCCTATATCCAATGAAATGGCCAACGCAGCCTTAGCGTCTAAAGGCAAATTAAAATTTGTGAAAGGGTTTGTTAATAAACTATGTACAATAATGCGTGATAGCGGAGCAACTCTTTGTGGAATTAAAAGAACATTAATTAATGACAAAGACTACACACACAACTACGTGACATGTCGCACATTCGCAGGCACCATCGAAAGATACCCCCTAGCACTGGCCGAAATTCAGACACCTTTTCTATCAGGACAAGTGCTATGCGCAGTATTGGAAGATCCTTGCGCGGAAACACACACCTCAACCAACAAGAGTAAACAATCACTTTCACCAAACATTAAAATCAACAAAGACAAACTACTGACACTCTTGCTAATTTTGCTGTTAACCCAACTTGCAACAACACTACTTACCTTTCAAAATGTATCTTTCAACACCATCCGGATAACAAACTTATTTTTCATCATATTTACCATCTCATTTAGATATCAATCAACATTGCGCTAAATTCAAAGAGCAAAAACCATGCTTCAGTTCATTAACTCCTGTTGGTGCAAAATTTTTCATATAACTTTGAGATATGCCTATGGTAAATTCATTTTCACTCTTACATTATTTAGACTTATTTTTACATCGATACCTATACAATTATGTAGTATGTGCAATTGTAAGAGTATCCGTTTAGAGGATGCAATGTGCAAATTAAAATCCATTTTTTCTAATACACCCATATTGAGATTACCAAATATAGTTACCATTTATATTAACCACAGATGCCAGTGCTATCGCAATTGGAGGATGTCGGATGCAAGAATATCAAGGCGTGAAACACCCAATCCTGTGTGTCAGCCGTAAGCTGAAAACGGCGGAAACCAAGTATTCCACAGCTGAATTGGAAACATTAACTTTGTGGTTTTTGTGTTAGTCGTTTATCTAAGTTCCTCTTGGGTTCCCATTTCGTTGTCTTGACGGATAAGGCGCCACTGCTGGTAATTAAAGAAGGCACGGATAATGTAATTGCCGACATATTATCACAATTACCCAAGGCACCAGCAGATTAACACTATTTACATTAATTAGTGGCCATATGATAAGCTGTGATATTTTAGTCTGTGGCATAAAAGAGTGTACCTCTACACTTACTGTAGAACTTTAATTTAGAAGTGTCGACAACTGATGTAATACTCTACTTATAGTTATCAGACATGAAACTTTGAGAACCGTTAACTGTATTAGGCCACATTGGCAATTGGCAGTACAGCAAAAACAATCCGAACATTTGTGAAGTTATTTCATCAATCACAGACATGAAAGTTATCATGCGAATATTAAGAACTGTGCATACGCGTGATTTCAATTGACTTCGCAAACTAACGGAACAGAACATCGCACATACACGCAGCGATATACTATGACTATTACGACATATGAGAGACAACACAGGAATGTGACACCAAAACGTTACCTACGAACTGTAACATTATTGAAACAGCACACGGACAAAAGAACGACAACACACGGATCGTCGTTGGAGTTAATTAATTTAATGTTATTAGTTAAATATTTATTACTTTTGTGCTTTGCTATATACATAAAATATGTGAACATGTAAATTGTACATTTTCTATCATAAGATGTCAAAAACATTTTCATTGATAGTTAAAATTTTCTTTCAATACAATTGTTGCAAGTTAACTTATAAACCATTTCTTATCACCAGTACAGATAGTACTTGATGCTTTGAATATAGCATATCGCCAGTTTCCTTTTTCTAAGGGCGACAACATTTACCTCACCTTAATTTGTATATTTTAACAAATTATTATAGTGAATGAAAGGTGTGCGAATCAGAGAGTGAATGAATTAAATGAGAGAGCGATATACTGAGCGGACAAATTGTACGCAAAAAGTATTTATTTTAATTTGTCTGCGTTTTTGGATGTAAAATGTAACACTTGTCTAAAATTGTGTATACATGTTTAATGTTAGATAAAATAGATTCATGCTAAGAATCACTGTTTGAATACCCTGTACATGCGTTACACAGATAACGTAATTCATGACAAGGGATGGGTTCCAAATGTTGCTGTATGTAGCCGAGGCGCGGTGTTGGGGTGAGCGCCCAACATTGCTCAAATACCTCAATGGCTCGTGAATACATAACCGGTGCAGCAAAAGTCCAACTCCTGGCCTTCACGTGGCGGACCTGTTTAAACTAACAGGAGAAGGGGCGACGGCGATTCTCTGGCGCCGGAAAATAACCAGTATGCTCTAGATGTGTATGCACGTACATGCATGCGCAGACAGGTGTGTGCGCGCGTACACATCTACACTCGAGTGAGACCACAGTCTGCTCTAGCAAAGAAAGGTGCTGAAGACGGAGGCAACCAGCCAAGAGGCACACCACAGAAATCAGGATGCCACGCAATCACGCAAAATGGAATATGTCGACTACTGCTAATTGTTATGGTGCTCGCCCTGCTTTGGACCCCCAGGCAGGTGCAGTGCCGGGCCCTATGTCTCGAAAGGGTCCAACCCCAACTACTGGAGGTCCTTCTCAGATGTCCTGTGGAGCCAGGGGACATGAGAATAGGACGACTGGCCATACTAAACGAAGACTTAAAATAATGCACTGGAATGCGGAGGGAGTCAGCAACAAAAAAATAGAATTAGAAAAAATCTTGGACCAAGAAAAAGTAAGCATATGTTGCTTGCAAGAAACTCACCTCAATGAAAATATAGCCTTCAAAATCAGAGGCTACCAGTGTTACCGATCTGACCGAAAGAACAGGCGAAAAGGTGGGATACTGACCCTTGTAAGAAATAACATCATGGCTTCCCAAATCAAAGTCTACATGGAAGGGGCTGAGTATCAGACACTTAAACTTAAGACAGGTAATACAGATCTACATCTGATCAATTACTACTGTCCAAGTGACCGCCCACAGGCACTGGACACTCTACCACTAAAAGAAAAAATGATTGTGTGTGGCGATTTCAACAGCCACTCGCAGAGCTGGGGCTATGATCACATGGACCAGAGAGGAGAGAGACTGGAAGACTGGCAGGATGAGAATAGATTCATGTTGATTAACAAGCCGTCCGACACACATACTTTCTACTCGAGATCATGGCACTCTACAACTACACCTGACCTGGCTTTTCATTCACCAGACCTGGAGTGGAACATTACACGAATTGTTGGGACACAACTTGGTGGCAGTGACCATCGGCCAGTCTTTCTAACCGTAGAAAATGAGCTTGTAAGTGAAAGCAGCACCCTCTCGAGGTGGAACTACAAGAAAGCAGACTGGGCAATGTACAAGCATCGCACCAGCATACTGGTTAGAAACCTGAACACTGAGAAAGACATAAATAAAGCAGTTGAAGAGATTGGGAAATGCATACTACAGGCAGCGCGAGAAACAGTACCAAGAGGATCCCGTAAACAATATAAACCCTACTGGAGTAGTGAACTGGAACAGTGCATAATGATGTTGAAGTGTGTAGAAAGCAAGCAGAGGCCACACCCAGCCAAGAGCACCACAATAAATTCCAGCATGCAAAAGCCAAATTTCAAAGGGCCAAGCTGCAGGCTAGACGGAAAAGCTGGCAGGAGAAAACGGAGTCTCTGAACTTTGAAAGAGACACAAGGAAATTGTGGAAGCTAATAAAACAGCTTAATGACGAGGGCACAGGGAGAAACTCAAAAATTGCACTACATAAAGATGGAAAAATCTTAACAAGAAAGCAAGCAGCTGACCATTTTGCGGACTCGTTCGCACAAGATAGCAATATCAAAATTAGTCCAGGGAAACAACAAGAGATTCGAGAGAAACGACAACATACAGGACAGAAGGAAATAGTACATGAGGTTCTGGAGGCACCCATCACAATCAGACTGGAGCTAGCCATATCAAAACTGAAAATGAGAAAGTCAAAAGGAGCTGATGGTATCTCCAATGAAATGATCAGGAACCTAGGAACAGAGGCCAAAACAAAGCTGTTGCAGATCTTCAATAACAGCTGGACCTTAGGCAGTGTTCCACAAGCCTGGAGAGAAGCAATCATGATACCCCTCCTAAAATCAGGGAAAGATGGTTCCATTGCCTCTAGCTACAGACCAATTAGCCTCACCAGCTGTCTCTGCAAAACACTGGAGCGCATCATCAATCACAGACTGCAGTGGTACATTGAAAGTAAAAACATCCTTGTGCCACAGCAGGCTGGCTTTAGACAGTGCTACTCTACGGAAGATCAGACAACCTACCTCTCTCAAGAAATTGAGGATGCATTCCAAGAGAAGAAGCAGGTGCTTGCGGCATGGATAGATCTGAAGAAAGCCTTTGACAAAGTCTGGAAAGAAGGTCTGATGAAGAAACTGAGAAACTGCAAAGTCAATGGAAGAATGTACAAATGGGTGAAAGCATACTTGCACAACAGAAGAGCCCGAGTACAGATAGACGGACTCAAGAGCAAGAAAGTACTACTGCGTCACGGTGTCCCCCAGGGCGGAGTCTTGTCCCCCACACTTTTTCTAATCTTCATTAATGATCTTGTTGCTCACCTACCGCATGGAATTAAAGCGGCAATGTACGCCGATGACCTGGTTCTATGGAGCACAAATGAATATGCATCAGTGGCCACCAGATTGCTACAAAGAGCTGTAGATACATTTGCTGCATGGGCAAATAGATGGTGTGTCAGCATAAACACAGACAAGTGCAGCACCACCCTATTTACCCTCTCTCCAAAACAAAAGGCAGGGATCATCCAGATAAATGGAACATCCCTAAGAGAAGATAAAGAACCAACATACCTTGGAGTAACATTTGATGGCAAGCTGACATGGAGAAAGCACATCAACAAAGCAGTAGCAAAAGCCAGAAGGAAAATAGCCATCCTGAGAAAGCTAAGTGGAACCACATGGGGAGCCAGTACGAAAATACTTAGCAAAGTTTACCAACAGAGCATACGACCACACCTGGAATATGGGTCAACTGCGTGGTGTTCAGCATCAAATACCACACTACAAGAGCTGGACAAGGTGCAAAATCAAGCACTTAGAGTCACCACAGGAGGGATGAGATCAACCCCTATAGTGGAAATGGAGAAGATGGGGAGGACACAGGCACTGAGTGAGCGCAGAGATACGAAAACGCTAATACAAGCAGAAAAGTTCCTCAGCTTGCCAGGCCACCCTATGAAGAACAGATTTGAAAACCTAGCTATGGGGCGGTTGAAAAGAAGTAGTTTTATCCACCAGGCCAAACGACTCTGCAGAGAAACCACTGATCTGCCCACAGTTGGTATCCCCCTAACAACTATTCCAGAGCGAACTCCATGGAAAGATGAGCATAGACTATCGTTACAAATCCAGACAAAAGTGAGAGGAATATTTGACAAGGAAGAACAGAACAGTGTGCAGCGCAGAACAGCCACTCTCAGCTTCCTTGATGAAGAATACCCACAGGACCTCTGGATCCGAGTCTACACAGATGGGTCAGCACAAAATGCTGTTCGAAATGGAGGAGCGGGAGTGTACATAGAATACCCAAATAATACTAGGGACACAGCCAGAGTACCGACAGGAAAGTACTGCCATAACTATGATGCCGAAATTGAGGCAATCAAGATAGCAACAGAGAAATTACTAAATAACAGCAATGGTACACAACCTGTGGTGCTACTAACAGATGCAAAATCAGTACTCGAGGCGCTCCTCTCTGGGAAATTGCCAGTACTAAGGACACTACTTTCTGAACTTAGCAGTCAGCATAAAGTCACCATACAGTGGATACCATCCCACTGTGGAGTACCCGGAAACGACAGAGCTGACCAATTGGCTAAGGAAGGAGCCAAAGAGGAACAGCCTGATGTGCCCGTTACATACCACCAAAAGAAAAGAATGATCAAATCAGTCAGAAAGCCACCAAAACCTGCTCAAGATGACTACCACATTATGGACAGACCAGAACAAGTCATTATTCTGCGCCTCAGAACAGGACACAATAGATTACGCAACCACATGTATACAAAATTCAAGATTGGTGAAACAGCCATGTGCACATGTGGATTGGCGTCGCAGACAGCAGAGCACATACTCCAAGACTGCCCAAAATATAACATATCTAGGCAAACCTTCTGGCCTAGAGAGACGACAGTGGAAGATAAACTCTATGGACCACTGTGTGAACTGAAAAAAAACAGTTCAATTCATGCAAGAGACGACATTGCAGATATAGACATATTTCAAGCGAACGAAAGAAGAAGAAGAAGAATGACAAGGGATATTTCAGCTCGTGACACTTAGAGATGTACTACACACCACATACACACAGGTAGCACACACTTTAGACATTAGATAGGACATACTCATAAAACTAAACACTAACAATTAAATCACACACAGTTTATTAGAGCAAGTAACAAAGCAGTAAACACACTAACAGGCAAACAGGAACATTAGTAGTTACTTGGGAGAAAACAAGAGTGCATATATATATTCAGCACTATAAAACATACGGAAGTAAAAGTGTATCAAAATACACATTCAGGACAAGAAATGCAGGTGTTCTTAAATAAGCCAAGACAATTTGTCTTGTTAAAACTCTCTAACACAGAGTTTAATATCCTGGTATCATATGGATACTTGAGAAGGGCGCGGTTACAGATACAACTGGAAGCGTCAGGGAACTTCGGTCGGATAAGCATGTTTAAGAATATGGAAGAGATAGAAGCTCTTCAGCAATCAACCTGGATTGTTGTACGGGGAAATACATGAGTTAATAGTGCAAATATGTAGATGGCCAGGTTCGCATCCACGAAACTACCAAACACCAACTTCATGTGATCCTATGACAGAATTAATGCAGACTAATTACCATATACTAACCCATAGAAGCGGGGGAGGGGAACCCCTGTCAGAGTCTCACATGGAGTCGGTAGGAACATAAAGATAGAAGGGAATTAGAGAGGGGACATAACCCCAATACAAGGGAGACACACTCGAATGCTCGAACAATCTAGAGCCTTCGAGACGGATAGGTCAGTTCGCCTACAGCTCCGTGGACACAGGGGGAACCCGCTTACCGCGTGCCAGGACCTGTTCCACGAGAAGCTTGAGGAGCGTTACAGCCCGTGTCCGATCGAGACACGTTAGAGGGCAGACGCCGACTGGACATCGAACAAGCAACAGGCTTAACTTAAGGGGGACTTGATAGATTGAACACAAGTGTATTTAGGAGTGTTACTCACTCGATAGATAGATGATAGAGTTTGTTGTAATGATTATGTATGATGGCTTTGTTATAAACTCCTGTGATATTGTACTCAAGTGTAGCTGTCTGCGAAAACCATTCTTCGCCAGCTTACTGTGAATAAATTATATCAGATAGTATCAGAACGGAGTTTGTTGCCTGTATGAACCCGAGTTTCATTTCCCTAGGTCTCTAGGACGTTGACAGGCTATATACTACTGTTATTTATTTTTACTTTTATTACAAATTTTTTTTAAATGTTTGAAACTGTGTGGCCCAGTAATTATAGAGAAGCCACATTTTTAGGTGATGAAAATTTATTGGTTATTGTCTAAGCTCACAGATTTGCTGCTATCTTGAATGCTGCTATCTCAAGATTGCTGAGGGTGGTAGGGGGCTGCGTGGTCTCGAGGTATGGTGTCCGCCTCGAGTTCTGGAGGTTCCGGGTTCAGGCCCCGGTGAGGACTGGAACTTTTTTCACGTGGACTTCTAGTAATAAAATTTCCCCTGGTCTCTGGGTAGTGAGATCGGACGCCCGTGTGTAGTGTTGCGCACGTAAAAAATCCCTTGGCAGTTGGCAAAATTTCGAGTTAAAAATCTACCCAAAGTACTTCAGGGTCCTCGCCGGTGCTACGGAGCTCGTGCACTGAGCTGAATTTCTCCAAACTCAGGTTTGAGTTAGGAAGAGAACGGAGCACTTATGGGTTACACCCGTGTGCCGTGATGTTGACCCATCGACTAAACTAAACTAAACTGCTGAGGATGGATACAGAGAAAATGAGAGAGAGAGAGAGAGAGAGAGAGAGAGAGAGAGAGAGAGAGAGAGAGAGACGGACGGACAGACAAATGGACAGGTGAAACATACATTCCGCATAAACTGGTGGAGGTGGAAAGGAATCACGTGCAAGGAATGGGTGTGTGCTTACACAATACAATAAATGTTACTTAAAATGTTAATTAAAATCAATCAAAAATAGAATTTTTTATTTTTCATTAAGTTGCATGCCCTTCACAAGACGTAGCAGTCAACCCCAGAATTTTCGCTGTTCGTGATTCCTGAGCAAATTTTACGTTCAGTAGTTTGCCATTTCTTTCTGAACGATCGGCTCCTATACCTTTTTCGAAAATAAAAACCAGTACCGCTGTGTTTCGAACCCAGATATACACGGGCTCACAAACCGCGTTCGCAAGCCCTTAGCCACAAAGACCGACCGAAAAGAGAATAGAATTGGCCAAAAAAATGCTTTCAACAACATGACATCAGTATCAACATCTAGAAAGATTAACAACGCATTAAACAAGAGAGTTGTCAAATGTTACGTATATTCAACACTACTGTACAGGCGGCTCCGTGGCGAATAGGTTAGGGACGTAATTCGATTCGTAATCCGGCATACCGCGTTCGAAACACAGCTGCGTGTGATTTGGCAGTAGACCGCCTTACGTTGTTTTTTTTTTTATTAAATGGTATGGGTGCCGGTGGTTCAGAAAGCAATGGCAAACTGCTGAACGTAAACTTGCCCAGGAATCACGAACAGCCAAAATATGTTGGGGTTGACTGCTACGTCAAGTAACGGATATGCAACTAATACTTACAGGAAACTGTATGACGCGGAAGCCTGGACAGTTTAATTTAGTTTAGCCTGGACATTGAACACACAACTAGAAAGTCGAATAAAGGCCCTGATGATGTGGATATCATCATCATCATCAAGTGCCGTGCCGGCTGACGTAGGCGTTCATGGCTCTCCATAGATCTCGGTCTTTGGTTTTCTGGATCAACTCTGCTGCTGATATTCCTCCATGCCACCGTCTCAATCCATCCAGTATCATTTCTCTTGGTCTGCCTCTGCCTCTCTTTCCCTCGATCTTTCCAGTTGTTACGATGTTCTCCAATGCCTCTCTTCTCATCACGTGACCGAAGAAAGATGTTTGTCTTTGTCTTATTGTTGTATATACTGTGGATATACAGAACAATATGTCGTATTTTAAGTAAATAAACACAATAAATTACAGTGAAACCTCGGTTTTCGTTGCCTTCGGTTATTGTCGGTTTCGGTTTTCGACGATTTTTTTCAGCGAAATATTTGTCTTGGTTTTCGTCGGTTGCCTTGGATTTCGTCGGCGTGCCCACATGACCTCGCTGCTAATTTTTGCGAAAACAAAGGGACTCACGCATTCTTCTGCTCAGTTTGGCGTTGATTTTCGTTGTGTGAGCATCAATTGCTAATATAAAATACAAGAGCAGCATTAAGATTGCTGAAATAGGTTGCATGTACTTGACGTCGCCATCCACGATAAGTTTCATTGTGGCGAAAAAGGAAGCAGTAAAGGGGACTAATGTAACGAAAGGCGTGAATGTGCTAACGAAACAGAGATCGCAAACAATTGAAGATGTCGAACAGTTATTATTAATTTTGATAAATCAAAGCCAGTTAGATGGCGATTCTGTTTCGGAGGTAATCATATGTGAAAACGCCAGACTGTTGTATTCCGATCTTCTTAAGAAAATGCTTGGTACGAGTGCTAGTGTATTTAGTGATTTTAAGGTCAGCAGAGGATGGTTTGAAAAATTCAAGAGTCGCACTGGCACACCGTGTTACTAGGCACGGAGCCGAAAAATAGTATTAAACGCTATATTTATTCTCTATAAAATGTGCATTTGGTATCAATTTTGGAGCTTCTATGACGAATTAATTGGATTTACATTGATTCATATGGAAATAATAGTCTCGATTTTCGCTAGTTTCGGACTTCGCCGATTAATTTCGGACGGATTATCGACGAAAACCGAGATGTGCCCGCTTATGGGCTTCATGTATCGATATTCCCATGGACTCTGCTATTCCCTCCGTCCAACGTTTACGTGGTCGGCCTCTTCGTCTGTTTCCATCTGGGTTGTACATCATTGCTTGTTGTGGTATGCTGTTGACTGGTAACCTACTTGCATGGCCAAACCATTTGACTTGCTACTTTCTAATAAAATCTAGTGCTGCTTTAACCCCCACTTTAGACCTTATTTCTTCATTTCTGAACTTATCTCTTCTTGATACGTTGAGTATTATAAAAGTATGACCTGTTATATGGGCTTTAGTTAGTTTGGTACGCAAGATGCTGCGCAAAGGGAAAGGGAATGAGCACGAAGGAGCACGGTAGTTAGAGATCTGGGTTACACTCACGTGCTGACGTAGAGAGTTAGTAACGATCGACCGGCTAACTGTCAACAAGCTTTGATATTTGGAGTTTACCAATTTTTGTACCAGAGAACCTTCATAATAAAACAGACACTTATTTATCATCAAGGAGTCGTCTTGATTTCCTACAGTTACACTCAGCTACAGTTGCATTCAGACTCACTCCGTTATATAGTCTGAAATGGAGCCTTAATAACCAGGATCCTGAACTTGGGCTGAGAAACGCGACGCGAAGTACTGATGGCTTTTTCCACATCATCATAGCCGTGGCCGTTTTCAAGAGTTGCTGATTCACATTGTCATACGCGAAGTACTGATGGCTTTTTCCACATCATCATAGCCGTGGCCGTTTTCAAGATTTGCTGATTCACATTGTCATACGCGAAGTACTGATGGCTTTTTCCACATCATCATAGCCGTGGCCGTTTTCAAGAGTTGCTGATTCACATTGTCATACGCGAAGTACTGATGGCTTTTTCCACATCATCATAGCCGTGGCCGTTTTCAAGAGTTGCTGATTCACATTGTCATACGCGAAGTACTGATGGCTTTTTCCACATCATCATAGCCGTGGCCGTTTTCAAGAGTTGCTGATTCACATTGTCATACGCGAAGTACTGATGGCTTTTTCCACATCATCATAGCCGTGGCCGTTTTCAAGATTTGCTGATTCACATTGTCATACGCGAAGTACTGATGGCTTTTTCCACATCATCATAGCCGTGGCCGTTTTCAAGAGTTGCTGATTCACATTGTCATACGCGAAGTACTGATGGCTTTTTCCACATCATCATAGCCGTGGCCGTTTTCAAGAGCTCCTAATTCACATTGTCATACGCAAGAACTGATGGCTTCTTCGACGTTATCATAGCCAAGAGCTGCCGTTCCACATTTTTACTCACAAGGAACTTTGTTGTCAAGTCAGCCCCAGACTCCTAAATGCCGCTGTGGGAGTGTTTCAATACGGCCGTAGAATCGTTTTGCTGACTCAGAATTTGTATCAACCTTGCTCAAGTTTGAAAAGAAACTCTCGCTCATGAAGATGTTCATTACAAAGTGCGATTCAGCTGTATTGGGTTTCTCTGAGGCGGGTGGGCATAATGGTTGCCGGCCTTGCTAAGGAGAGACCATTTTAATCGCTTTGCTTCTGACTGGAGTCGAGCTATAGACAGACGTTTCCAGAACGAATTGATACCAAAGAGCCAAAGTTTAGACGTGCCCAACCAGGGGTGAAGCCAAAGTTCAGACGTGCCCGACCAGGGGTGAAAGTGATCGTTACACTAGTGAGGCCAGAGACTACTCAGGATCCAAATTCTCGTCAATTGGATGGATTTTTTTTTTTTTTGAAGAACACGATACTACGCGTTGGGAAACTTACGTCCTCAAGGGTATCCTTACATAAAGTATATTAACAATATTAATTATAATTAACCATATTGTAATGTTGAAATAATTTCTATTGAGATATATATCAAAAATGTTTCAGCATGGCATAGGATGAGGCTTCGTTGACACAAATGTAATGAAGTGAAGTAAATATATGTAGATTTAATTAGATTAGTTAGATTAGATAGTATTAATTCTGGATTATATTAGTTGTATCAATTATTATTTCATTGAGACACGTAGTATAGAACATGAAAGGTATAAGCCAAGAATTAAAAAGGGTGTCCATATGGTTAGAAGAATTGAAGGTAGCGGTTGGTGAGGTTGAACAATTTGTAGAAGGATTAAGGGGAAGAACAACTGGACAGGAAGCTTATAGATTTAAGGTATAGTGCAATGGAATAGTAAAGAATAATAGGAGACAGACAGTATCTAATGAAAACAGAAGACAACATAACGTGGTATATAGAGACAGTTATGTTGAACCAGATAGGATTAAGTCCAGAAGCAGTTATAATGAACAAAGATATAGAAACCTTTCCAGGAAACAGTGGAATTGGCCATCCAATAGTATGATTGCTAGAAAAAGACGTGACGAGTGGTTTGAACAAAGACGGAGACAGTAACTTAAGTCAGGGTCAAAGGACAGGGTAGAACACATAAATAGAAATTCAACTGCTCCTAAGGTGGTTGCGAATGTGACTGTTAGACAGGAAAAGAAGAAGACGGTACTGATAAAGAAACAGAACCAAGAGACACAGACGCAGACAGTCAGTAGTGTGGAGAAGAGTACGCAGACACAAATTGATACTGTGGAGAGGACAACTCATGTACAGCCAATTAAGAAAATAGAAAAGGAGATACAGACTATCAAGACGGTAGAAGAAGTTACAGAATCACCGCGGGTGAAAGTAGAAAAGAGAGACACCGTTAAATTTAAGGAAGACATACAGACGAAAACCAAGGACGTCAAAAGACAGCTGAGGAAAAGTACTAGGGAGAGGAATATAAATAGTCTGATAGTCAATAGGGGTACGACTGATATGTCAGTTTCCTCAGGTAAAGACATTGAAGTTGTCCCGAACCGGAGCATGAGGGATAGAGGTGTAGAAAAGAAGAAGGTCAGACGTTTTAGTGATGACCATAGGGATATTATCGCCAATTATAATAAGCTTGTTGAGGGAACTATCATCAGTGAATCTTCTGAAGACGAGATGGGAAAATATAAGCGTTATATAACTTATACAGAAAACACTGAGCAGACCGACGCGGGAAAAACAGGAATAGCAAATAAAGGGAACAGAAAGAAAGCACTTAAGAAGAAGAATAGTAATAGACAGATGGCAGAAATTTACTCGACGACGGAAGATAACATAAGAAAAATTAGACAATATATGACCTTAAGATCTGAGTACTTTAGTGACAGTCTAACAGTTATGGATACTGAAGATGAGATAGTTGAAAAGAGACACACACTAGCAGTGGGAGATAATGAAATATTTGGCTTAGATGCACTCTATGGCTGTTAGAATTCCGAGGGTGAGGAATGGCATATGGCATTGTCTTGGCTTACGAGATGAATTGCCGTTTGAGCATATACATATGTTCTGTCTTTTAAATAGGCAGATGAATTTTTATAGTGTAGCATCACAATATATGGTGCAGGACAGGCAATAGTGTTGTTGAGGATAGAGATAATTTTTAAGCTAAAGCTAGTGAATGATGGAATATTCTACGTGGATACGTTATAAAGAATATTTATCTTGTGTTTAGTACTAGTGCAAAATGGGGAGAACAGACAAATTGGAAAATGGAATGTCCCTTGTCCGGAATGGCCGGTTGGAGTCGGTTGATAATGATGAGTAATGTATAATTGGATAGACTCAGCACATAATTTACACGAAGAGAGATAAACTAATGATGAATGCTCGTACTAAACTTGACGCGTTGTTTGAGAGAGCTTGACTCAGAGCTTTTGAAAGAGTAACTGGAGTATTAAAATGTTATGACGTGATGTCTGAGATAGTTTCGCTTGTTGGTTTGAGAAGCAGGTATAGTAGCATTGGCAGATGAACTGAGCGTGTCTGGTAAGGAGATGTAGATTGAGGAGGAATTGAGTATCCTGTGTAAAATAGCCAGCTGAGCGCGAGAGAGTATTAAGAGTAAAATGTGGAAGCCGATGCTTAAAGAATGCGAGTTCTTGGTGAGAGGGATGAAATAATTACGTGATGCTTGTAGAGAAATAAGAGGCGACTAAATCTGAGAAAGTTGTTGTGAAAGATAGTTGATAGCATGGATAGAACGATGTTAGGTGATTAGTAGTAGTAGTAGTAGTAGTAGTAGTACATGTACGGAACGCTTGGTCTATCCTAGATTTGAAGTGGTGTGAAGAGAAATTGTGTCACTGTCTATGGAAGAAAAAGTGATCGATAAGCTTAGGCTGCGGTGAGAAATTGGTAGAATGTTGAATTGCTGTCTAATTTGTTTTCTTGAAAGTAATAGTATAGGCACGTCAGGTTGTCGTGATATGAGAATAATGACGAGAACGAGGTTGTCTGTACACAGTGAGTGGTTAGTGCATATGAGAAGCATAAACTACGACTGCCGTGCGAATATGTGAAGACTTGCTGAATAGTGACGCTGATAAAGCATACTGCTGATTTCGTGGAGAATAGAGTAACTGAGTATGCGAAAGTTGGGAGGTAGAAAGAAGATGATTGGAAATTTGCGATGTCTTTTGTTTAGAATGTGTGATGTTAGACAGAATTAATGAAAATTCTGTGACAGGATGACAGAAAGAGAATTAACGTTATGGATGTCGTTTCATAAAACAGACTCAGTATCGTTGGCAGAGACATGTCGAAGCAAGAATGCATGATACAGAGAAATGAGAGAAGATATAATTTATATGCCCAATCGGAGTGAGGTTTGTTGTAAAGAGATACCATTAGTCGTATGCAGTTTTGGTTAGTTTCTGAAAGCGTCCCGATAAATGTGAGTATGCTTGAGTAATGGTGAAAGATGAGAGATGAGAGATGTACGCAGAGGAAGGAGAGAACGTGATTAACCAGCTGAATATCAGAGTATTATAAGTAGAGCACTGTAGAACGTGGTCCGATAATTGTGAGTGGCGTGACTACCGTCGCAGTGTGTGTGAGTTAGGAAAGAGTCGAGTGTAACCTAGGCTTGTTGTGGTGAGATGATGGAGAGTAGTGATCCTAATAATAATATGATAATAATGCTGATAACTTTAGTTGAGTCGGGTGGACGAGACTCGTAAACTGAAAGAATGGCTTTATAAAGTAACAGTAGAATTAGTTGTTGACAAATCTAGTAACTAGATGTGTTGGTGAAGGCTATAGTAAATAGACATTTTTTGGTGGTTGTAGCATTGTGGAGATACCGTAGTAAACGGTAATGTTTAAGAAGTTATAATAATTCTTGGTACAAATCAAATTCAGGGGACACAACTAGATTAGGAAATGGTTGTGCTGAGTTACAGTTTCCCTTGGTGAGTAGATGAATCGAGGTGTGCTGAAATAACCACACTACTTGGAAAATGGAGCAATTTGTGCTGTAGTTAACAGTAATTGCTTGTTTAATATTGCAAATACAGTGGTGTTACTTTGATTTAGTTTGGTAATGTATGGAATATTATGAAGGGGGATAACTCTTCTCTTTGGCGAGAAGACAGTTGGTTTTAATTGAATTTGATCTTTCAATGCATCATATATGGTATGTTATATTATTTTTTGATTGACTTAGTTCTATAAAACGATTACCATTTGATTTTAGAATAGGATTGTTGTGTTTTCAGTCTTTTACGTACAAACTACTGGTCCGTAAAAGAGACCAGTAGTGTTAGATAACACTAGATATTTTCTTTTAATTTAAATTGATGCTTGTTTCATTATGAAAATGTTGGGGATAAACATTGCATAGAAAATGTTGGGGGGAAAGATATCCTGTTTTAATTTGGATTGCTCATATTTGTGAATTGCCTTGTTTGATTTTTTGTTTTAACTTGTAATTATTAGACACTTGTTATGTTGCTATTTATGATTAAGTTTGTTAAAAAGTTGATTTAGACTAGGTCTAATAGAAATAGGACACTACATTCAGATAAAGACAGACATATCACCTTGTTAGTAGTAGGTTTATCATGGAGTGAGCACCATGTGTTTGCTGGTTTTTAAAAAGAAGTAGACGTGGGCAACGCTTATAATAAGTGCTGCGCCAGACAGCGTTAATGTGTTAATAGTAAAACATGAATTGAATGCCATGTTTTAGTCCGAAGAGTAATTATATACTATGGACATTAGTACAATAGATTAGATGATGAATAGTGAATCATGAAGGGTAATGGCTGTAGTTATCAGCAACGATAAACATGGACTGAGAGCCATGGGGGCAGGATTAATAAAATATGAACCACGAATGTTACTGTTCGTGCTGTGATTGCAGCATGGGACGAGATGAATGACAAAGAGTAGAAGTTAAGTTTACAGTAAGTGAACAGCCATATTAATTTTTGGGTTACAGCATTTGGACCTGACTTAAAAGCCATAAAGTAAAAGTATGGGAATGTCTATAATAGATAGACAGAGATAAGATGGGGTAGATAGGTCACAGACATGAGTTTAGTGGCGGTATTTTTATTGCTGATAACGGCATGAAGTAACAAATGGAAGTTTCAGGGGATATTACCCATAATAGTAGTAGTGGGTTACGAAATTAATAGGGAAGCTGTTATGAAGTATTCCTGAGTTGCTGGAGTGATGTATGTAAGGATCAGAGATTTTGTTATATTAGAGGAGATTTTGAGTGGTAGGGCCCATAATGGACCTTTTGATTTGTGTCCTCGGGATGTGTTTTGTGGTTGACATTACAATTCGAGGTTGCTATGGCTGAGATAAGGTTCAGAGCCATAATATCAGTAGTGTCTGTAATATATAGACATTTAGGGGTGGATAATATTTTTGGTGTTTGATGCTGGGGATATCAGCGCAAACTGTATTACTCAGAGATTAAATAATATGGTGAGATATGATATGAAATTGGTAAAAGTGTTACCATAATGACTAGTGTATTTGAATTGTGGGAGATATGTAATTGTTTTTTTAGACTTTACTGCGTAAAGTCTCAGGGCGACATGGTGGGGTAAATGTGAGTATGTTAGTATGTTTTTGTGAGGAAGAGTTCTTGTTCTTTGCTTTCCGGTGGCCATCGATTCTTTATCTTCCTATCGTGTGATTAGTACGACTGGTTTCAAGTCGGTTGAGTGGGGAATTAGTAATGCTGACTTGTGGGAGATGATGATAGGGAGAATGAAGTATTTTAGAAGAGTATGCGTTTTGAATTTTTATGGTTGAGATAAGATATTTATATGTATGTCCGGGATGAAAAGTAAAATTTAGGTTTAAGCGGATCGCTTGTGACTTGTGGAAGAGAAGAAGAAGTATAAAGTCACAGTAAATAACGGAGGAAGTGTAAGATTTGGTTGAGGGCATAGCAGTTGGCTATAAGACATAAGTAGTAGAGTAGTAGAGTAGAAGGACTGGGGAGCAATGGATGTTACAAGTTAGAGGTATATGGTTTTCGTGGTTGGGAGTTGAGCCGTGTTAAGCTCGTATATGACATAAGCGAGTTGCTTGAGAATTGAAGAAGAAGTAAATGGGAAATAGAGCTTGATATAAGCTTAATTGGGGTAAGAATATAGAATTAACGGGTAGTTTGAAGCATAAGGTTGGAGTTAGAGGTATATGAATGTTGTAGATGGGTTGATGCTAGTTATGTAAGCGGATTGCTTAAAAATTATTACAGAAATGAAGAAGAGGTAATTTAAATTGTGTGGGATTTTTGGGTTAAGTGATTTGGGTCATAGACTTGGGGTTTGAGAGTTAAGACTTTTCAGGGAAAAGTCTTGTTGGGATGGGAAGGTAATATAACAGTATGACCTGTTATATGGGCTTTAGTTAGTTTGGTACGCAAGATGCTGCGCAAAGGGAAAGGGAATGAGCACGAAGGAGCACGGTAGTTAGAGATTTGGGTTACACTCTGCTGGCGTAGAGAGTTAGTAACGATCGACCGGCTAATTGTCAACAAGCTTTGATATTTGGAGTTTACCAATTTTTGTACCAGAGAACCTTCATAATAAAACAGACACTTATTTATCATCAAGGAGTCGTCTTGATTTCCTACAGTTACACTCAGCTACAGTTGCATTCAGACTCACTCCGTTATAGTATTCTTCTCAGGAATCTCATTTCTGTTGTTGTGGCTTTTCTTTTCTCTTTTTCTATCATTGTGTTGTAATCAATCTTCAACCAAATGCTACTAATGTCACACTTGGACAATATCCAAATCACTCATATCATTCATCTTGTACCTTGCGGTGTCGAAGTGGAGCTTAAACAGCGGGAGAGTGCCCGTATATGGGCTTCATGTATCGAGATTCCCATGGACTCTATCCATCATTTACGTGGTCGGCCTCATCATCTGCCTCCATTTGGTCTGTACACCATTGCTTGTTGTAGTATACTGTTAGTTTGTAATCTAGTTACATGGCCAAACAATTTAACTTGCTGTTTTCTGATAAAAATCTAGCGCTACTATAACCCCCACTTTAGTCCTGATGTACTCTTTTCTTGATACATTGAGTATTCTTCTCAGGAATCTAATTTCCGTTGTTGCCATTTTTTTTTCTGCCATTGTCCAGGGTTGGCATTGGTAACATAGAGTTGATAGGCATTGGTAACATAGAGTTGATAGGTATTGGTAACGTAGAGTTGATAGGCATTGGTAACATAGAGTTGATAGGTATTGGTAACATAGAGTTGATAGGCATTGGTAACATAGAGTTGATAGGCATTGGTAACATAGAGTTGATAGGGATTGGTAACGTAGAGTTGATAGGTATTGGTAACATAGAGTTGATATGTATTGGTAACGTAGAGTTGATAGGCATTGGTAACATAGAGTTGATAGGTATTGGTAACGTAGAGTTGATAGGTATTGGTAACATAGAGTTGATAGGTATTGGTAACATAGAGTTGATAGACATTGGTAACATAGAGTTGATAGGCATTGGTAACATAGAGTTGATAGGTATTGGTAATATAGAGTTGATAGGGATTGGTAACGTAGAGTTGATAGGTATTGGTAACATAGAGTTGATAGGTATTGGTAGCATAGAGTTGATAGGCATTGGTAACATAGAGTTGATAGGTATTGGTAACATAGAGTTGATAGGCATTGGTAACATAGAGTTGATAGGTATTGGTAACATAGAGTTGATAGGGATTGGTAACGTAGAGTTGATAGGTATTGGTAATATAGAGTTGATAGGCATTGGTAACGTAGAGTTGATAGGTATTGGTAACATAGAGTTGATAGGTATTGGTAACATATAGTTGATAGGCATTGGTAACATAGAGTTGATAGGCATTGGTAACATAGAGTTGATAGGTATTGGTAACATAGAGTTGATAGGTATTGGTAACATAGAGTTGATAGGGATTGGTAACGTAGAGTTGATAGGTATTGGTAATATAGAGTTGATAGGTATTGGTAACGTAGAGTTGATAGGCATTGGTATCATAGAGTTGATAGGTATTGGTAATATAGAGTTGATAGGCATTGGTAACGTAGAGTTGATAGGGAGATTGATTTCTTAGTAACTATTGATGCGTGTCTGTTTTTTTTTTTTTTAAAGTATTGATGCCATTTGTCCATTGAGTTGGTTTGCCTCATTACATCTGTGTTCGATCTCGTCTTCTGATTTGCCATTTGATGATATTATACTTCCTAAGTACTTGAACTTGAAACTCTTTACAGTTTTACAGGGTGTGCTGTTATATGAATCTTTGTTTTCTTCTTCTTTGGTTATAGTCATTATCTCTGTTTTACTGATGCTAATTGCCATGTTATGTTCCTTACACACTTCATTGAGACTATTCACGTGGTCTTCTAATTCAATTTCTGTTTGTGCTAATAGTGCTTGATCGTCCGCAAATAGTTCTCTAATTGTGTAACTTGCAGATGGTTCTTCTACTGTGTTCTGTTTATCATGCGGTGTTGTTAGGTCTCTGTTTGGTTGGTTTCTTTACATATGCAGTCCATATAGGTTATGAATAAGAGGGAGGAGGGGAGGGCAGGAGACAACCTTGTCGTACACCGCATCTTATTGTGAAGGGTTCTGAGTGTTCTCTGTTTGTTCTCACCGTACATTCACTGTTGTTGTATAAACTTCCATATAATTTTGTTAGATGTGAACTTACTCCATATCGTTTAAGGATTTCCCACAGCTTGTTTCTATCTATTCTATCAAATGCCTTTTTCACGTCGACAAAAGCTAGGTAGAGTGTTTCGTTAAATTCGATTGATTTTTCAACACGTTGTCTAAGAGTAAAGATGGCATGTGTGCATCCTTTACTCCTAAATCCAAGTTGTGTTTCGCTTGGCTAGGGTTCTATTGCAGGCCGTAATCTGTTCAAGAATTTTTTTAAATTATTTTCCCAGCATGACTCAAAAGGGAAATTCCTCTATATTGTGTGCAATCTCTTTTACTGCCTTTTTAAAATGTTGCATATCCCTTACAGTTCGTTGCAGTCAATATCAGCATTTTTCAGCTGCTGTTGATGTACTAGGCAAGATTACGCCCAGTAGTTTGCCATTGCTTTCTGAGCGACCGGCTAACATACCCCCATAAGTTATCAGCGTGGCTCAAACCGCTGCCGGTTTGGGCGCAGCTGCGTTGCTCACGAGAATATACCGGGTTACGGCGAAAGCCGTAGAATCATTCGCCAGGGAGACCGGCTTACTGTCGTTGTATTTCCTATTTGGGATAATTATGACGTTTTCCCAGTCTCGTTGTGTCTGTTGTTCTAACCAAACATGGTTACATAGACTATGTAGCCATGATTTCCTTACTTCTCTTGCTGCATTAATTAGTTTATTTGGTATTTCGTCTTGTCCCGGTGATTTATTCAATAGGACTAATGTGAAGGCTTCTTCAATTTATGCTTTCGGTATTTCTGGTTCTAGTTCTTCGATGACATCAGTTTCTTCTCGGGGAGGGGGGGGGGGGCTGAGTGGTCTCGGGGTATGGTGTCCGCCTCGAGTGCTGGAGGTCCCGGGTTCAGGCCCTCGTGAAGTCCACGTGGACTTCCAGTAATAAATTTCCTCCGGTCTTTTGGTAGTGAGATCGGATGCCCGTGTGTATTGTTGCGCACGTAAAAAATCCCTTGGCAGCTGGAAATCGAAAAAGAGTAGCCTAACGGCGCTGCCCGGGCAAAATTTCGAGTTAAAAATATACCCAAAGTATTTCAGGATCCTCGCCGATGCAACGGAGTTCGTGCATTGAGCTGAGTTTCTCCAGACTCAGGTTTGAGTTAGGAGGAAAACGGAGCACTTATGGGTTAAACCCGTGTGCCGTGATGTTGATCCAACGACTAAAACTAAACTAGTTTCTTGGATTCCTGTGTCATCTGATGAAATGTTGAGAAATTGTTCGAAGTACCACCTCCATATTTTTATGATTTTTTTTTCCCACTTATTGGTTCGCCTTTTCGCTATTAATTATTTCAGTTGGGTCAAAGGGTACTCCTCTGGTTCTAGTTACCTCCTTGTAGTTTTTATTTGGGGTTTCTCCATACTCCTCGTTTTGATGTTCTCTCTTTATTATTCTGTTCGCGTGCCTTCTTAGTATTGTGTAGTCTATGTAATCACGATCCTCTTTGCCCTTCACCCACTTTGTATATTTCTCCTTTTTGTCTTTTATAGCTTTCTTTACCTCGGCGTTCCACCAACTTATACTCTTTATCCGTGTTTTGTGTGTGTGGTTCCACATGTTATGTTGGCAGTATTTAAAATACTTGATGTTTTCCTCACTGCCTCCTCATCTTTGAGATGTTTTTAAGTTTACTAATTAGCTTGGCATGTATTTGTCTGGTCTTTGTTTTCTTCTTCTGTTGGTTCTTATTGTGGTAATAACTGCTTTGTGGTCTGTGTGTATACACTTGCATCTAATATATTTCTCTTCTGTTATTTCTTGTTAATATAAAATCATTTTGGCTTTTGGTACATAGATTGTTCAATTTGTACCAGGTGTGTATTTGTGAGCCATTGTGTTTGTAAAATATGTTTGTTATATAGAGGTTGTCTTGGCTGAATAACTATAATCTACTTCAAATATAAATTGATTCACTATGTTGGTCTCCAAATGCTTCAATATGTTTTTTCTATGTCCATTCTGGTACGTTCTATTCTTGCGTTGAAGTCTCCCATAACTATGATGTTGTCTTGCTTCACAATTTTATTAACTGTACCATGGATGTCTTCAAAGAGCTCACATTCTTGCTCATTTTTGTTTGCATTACATAGTGTGTATATTTGTACTTATGTAGTAATTGTCCGTTTTTATTCTCAGTTATTATTCTTTCTGATATATATTTTATTTCTAATATTCTACGAGTACTTGCTAATAAAAAAAAGTCGCTTAAAAGTCGACAGGGTCGACTTCATCGCACCAGGTTTTATCCCATATGGCTCGGTCTCTTTCCGCAGCGCGGAAAGCGTTGCACAAAGCACGAACTCCGTAGCCTTTAGCGACGACCCACAGGAGTCTCCGAAACATTTAACTCGTAAACCGAAGGGTGCGGCCCGGAATCGAACCCACAACCTTCGGAGCACGAGTCAAACGGCTTGACCACTTCGCCACAGAGACTCCCTAATACTCTAGTACTCCCGAGTACTTGCTAGTCATGGTTCAATGACTTTCCTACACGTCTTGCCCTTTCGTGTTGTTCCACTCAGGGTTAGACAAGTGTATAGCTGTGGTGAATCTCTTTGCATCCTCTCCCTTTTAGTCTTCTTCTTCTTCTTCAGCGTTCCGAGCCATTGAGGTTCTTTGCTGCAGACACAATCCGTCTCCATTCGTCTCTCTGGTGGACCTTCTCTTGCCAGTCGTTGATTCCAAGTGCTTGTAGGTCTGTATATGTATTATTTCTCCACCGCCTTCTTGGTCTACCTCGGGGTCTACGGTCATTTATTTCCTGAGTGTAAGCGAGTTGTGTTTCCCTATTATCTTCCATTCTTTCTATATGCCCCAACCATTGTAGTCTATTAGCCTTCATGATACCAATGATTAGCGGGGACTTAAACAGATCATAAATGTCTTTGTTACTTCTTCTTTTCCACTCTCCACTTTGTGTATCCCTAATGGGTCCAAAGATGCGTCTTAAAATTTTGTACTCAAAGGTTTGTAACAAGGCTTCGTCTCCTTTCGTTGTACTCCAGGTTTCAGAGCCATACAGTACAACAGTACAACCCTTTTAGTCTGGTGTCTGCTATTCCCATTAGTCCAATTTCCCATTGAGTAATACTTCTTTACTATTAAAACCACAGATGTTCAGTGTGCCTATTCTTTATTTAATCAGTAATCTGTCTCGTTGTCCTTTAACATTGCTGGGTCTATAACCATTAAGCCTGATTATGCTTCTTAAATTTTCTATGAGCGATATGAAAATCCCTGGCTGGCTTGCTAGGTTAGAAGCAGGTATAGGATATAAAAATCTGACCAAGGAAGTCCTCACTGGCGAGCTAGAGCTCCGTTGACCCATGACATCAAAATCACACTTACGCAAAATCAACACCTGTGAGATGAGATGTTTGAGGAGGACTGCCAACTTAACTATCAGAGATCAAGAAAGAAACAATGTTATCAGACAGACAGTGGGATCAAACACTCACAACATTTACTGCATAGTGAAATTAAGAGAAGGTAACAGGCAGCAGGTTAGTTTAGTTTAGTCGACGGATCAACATCACGACACACGGCTGTAACCCATAAGTGTTTCATCCTACTCCTAACTCAAGCCGAGTCTGGAGAATCTCAGCTCAGTGCATGAACTCTGTAGCACCGACGAGGATCCTGAAATACTTTGAGTAGGTATTTTACATGCACAACAATGCATACGGGCGTCCAATCTCACTACCCAGAGACCAGGGGAAATTTTGTTACTAGAAATACAAGTGAAAAATTCCCGGCCTTCAGTGGGGCTTGATCCTGGGACCTCCAGCACTCGAGGCCACACAGCCCCATAGCAGGAGGTTAAAAAGAGGAACGTCGTGAATGGATCAAGCCGAAGACATTCTTCAAAAGGTGTGTTCACTTGAGGACTTAGATTATGGCGTATGTGCTTTTCAGTTTGCATCCAACTAGACAGAAAATACAGACAAGAAAATGCGGCTGCTGTGGAGGCGGAAGTACAGGCGTTGATCTTCAAGAATTCTTTAGAGAGTGATGCTGTCATTTACACAGATGTGTTGGTCATTCGGCGTGAGAGAAGTTCGTGGACTTTTATGTCACAGGCTGGACAGATAAATGTGAAAGAAGGTTCTGGTGCTCTTGCCTTTACTCTGACTATGGAAGTCATGGCAGTAAGTAAAGCAATAACATGGCTCGAGACACAGATCTTCACTCAGACATGCTTCCTTAGTGACTCAGTAGGCTCAGGAAGACAGAGATGGGTTGGATCCGAAGAAAGTGGTTGGTGTCACTTGTGTGGTCACGACTGGCAAAGATTAGTTTCATTTTCATGCCAGGGCATGTAGGTGTACAAGGAAATGAGAGGGCTGACAGGCTTACAGATAAGGCTGCTCTGGAGGGCGGACGAGCCATGGACCAGGCTGATACACTGAATACTCTATGAGAAGTAAGACGCAAGAATCAAGTGATGACTGAATCTACAACCATGGTCAGACTATGAGAATAGCCAGTTAAAAGAGGTGTGAACAGACAAGAGCACTATGCAGGAAGCCAGAAAATATTAAGAAACCAACACAGAACTGGTGCCGTAAGCTGCTACATGCTGTAGCATTTACTGAGGGGATCCGAGCACTTATGGACTGAATGGTTTCATGTGCAATGAGGATAATCTGTCAACTAACTAACATACTTGTCACTACATCTGTGTTTGTCTCCACATCTTTACCACACCAATATCCATTGTATTCTAATCCAACAGTAACAGAGAAGACTTCACACACAGCATTTACAATGCAGACACTCACATATGCACTCACTCACATCAACAACCGATTGAAACAGCCACCTACTTTACCTACAACAAAGTTTTATGCCGGATTGTCAATAAAGCTAAAAAATTTAAAAACACAATGATTTAATTCATATATATTTATTTATAAAGCTGCATCCAACACTCCATTAAACGAGATGCATACATGCATACATATATACATACACATATACACATTTCAACTTCTATCTAAATATTACCTAAGGACAACACACTGATTTCATTATCTGTCAGTGCACATTCAAACTTTTTCTGAATTTCTTTTATTGTATGCAAATTAAGTTTATGGTCAGAAAGTTCTGTCTCCTGAAGATTTTCAAATGTTTCTTGTTTTGATCCATTTTTGACAATCTGAAACAGAAACAAAAGCATCAAAATAACTAAACTGGAAAGGGCTGAAATAAACTATTTACAAACCTAGAAAGATTAAAACTGACAGATACCAGTTTATTATTTTTGCATACGCTCACTTTTAACTCAAGCACAGTCCACACACATGCGCTACGTCTAGTGTACTGGACCCAGTTTTGCGTGTGGATTATCTTTCCCTATTACCCGTGTCCCTCGGCATGAGCAAACCCACTCAGACTTCTGGGGTACTTGTAATGTCCCAAACAATCATCGTCGCTGTCATGAGCTGGTTTCTTCTTCTTTTCGTTCATCCGGAGTGTTTTTTCAGATGTCATTGCGGTGTGTCTGTTATGCGCCCTTGGGCCGAAACCCGTAGGCCAACACATCGACTTTAGCGTGCATTTTTGACCAGGTAGCATTCCTGGGAGACCCTCACTTTTGTGGTGCCATCTACAACTCAGCTGGCCAAGGTTGAACGGTCGAAGACAACGGTCATCCCTCAAAGGAAGGCAGGGACAGTCCATAGCATTTTCCGCCATCCAAGGTTGCTTCCATAGTTGCAGGGCCGACACATAACGCCCTGGATCTGGGCTCACCGAGGGAAATCGTCACGTCCTGCTCATGGCTGCTTTGAATCCTCACTTCTATATATTGGTCATTTCGTTTTCCCCGGGCCATTCCCGCACAAACCAGACATGTTCGCAGACGGCATCCACTCAGCGAGTTTTCGGACATGTGCTTGTCGTTGCGCCCATCAGAGCTGTTCAAGGCACGACAGACATTCGGAAACTACCTAGTCAGAGCTGTTCCGAACAAGAGCGGCATTCGGAAACTAGGTAGTCAGAGCTGTTCCTAGCACGAGAGACATTCGGGCGAGACATTTCACTCGGACGTAATTGCGTAGTGTCAATTTTTAGTTTGCCACCCGTAGGCCGACACTTCCGACTTCTGGCGGGCATTTTTTAGTGAGGTTAGCCTTCCTCCGATGAGCTGGTTTGTGAGCTCTGATCACATTCACGCCTTATGGTGTGAAATATGACTTTGGCGCTGGCCAGGAGAGAAGTGTCTCCTCTAAACGGCAGTCAGAGGTTGACCGCAGTCCATGTTGGAGGGGTCGAGACTCAGCGTTGTGGCACATTCACAGTCCCGCCCTTCTGTATTATAGTTTTATTGTAGAATTGTTTTAATATGTTAGTGTCATTTGAGACTAGATGTGCGATTATAAAATGTTGAACAAGTGTCAGTGTAACAATCTATGTTGTAAAACTGTTTGGTGTTTTGGTTTGGTGATTATAGTTAATGTGTCACTTCGTGGTTAGTAATGTAAAGTCAAAGAGCAGTTCACTTCACTTAACAAGCAATTCTGTACCTCTGCTGAGCTATTCATGACAACATCTTGTGGTCAGCCAACACAAGGGCACCGTATTAAATTACTTACCACTACTATATCGACAGGACCCACCTATCCTGGACAAGTCCATGGGTGCTCCATCTCCTTAACATCTGCGCCTTCATATATCCACTGATCATCAAATCAAATGTCCTGTGCTCTTGACAATATGTTAATGTCTGGTAGCCCCCTACATCAGCCTCTAACACTATCTTCCAATCTGTGTCACCATCAACCTCTAACACCATTGTTCCATCTGTGTCACCATCAACCTCTAACACTATAGTTCCATCTGTATCACCATCAACCTCTAACACCATTGTTCCATCTGTGTCACCATCAACCTCTAACACCATTGTTCCATCTGGGTCACCATCAACCTATCTACCTTCAACCTCTAACACCATAATCCCATCTGTGACCCCATCAACCCATCCAACATCTTCTTAGCCTTCCAACTTCCAATGACTCATCCGTCCATCTTGTATGATTGTTACATTATGCTACAAAAAAGAATTAAAACCCATGGTGGTAAGGTCACAGATGAGTTATACCTCTCCATGGCACAACGCTTGGACTGCTTTGTAGAGACCATGTGTTGCCCATGCATTATGTCTGGAATAAGACAAGCTGCAGAAGCTGCTGGATCAGCAAAGCAATACTCAAACTGTCCACCCGTTGAAGCTTCAATCCTAGGCCAGTTGCCGACCAAGGCTTGGGGCCTGGTCTGTCTTGCCATGACATTTAGTTTTTAGGTTGCAGTTCTTCACACCAGGATAAGGCTTGTACCATCCCAACTGCCTCTTCTGCCTGAAGCCACTGGCAAAATGTGGGATTGCAGGTTTGGTGAGCACCACCCAAAATTCACTAAAGAATGTAGGTAGAACCATCTTTTATACAGCAGCTCAGTCACACCTGGCAAGACCTGACACAACTATACCCTAATATGCCTCTCATCTGAAGGTCCGGTATCAACTGCTAAATCTTGTGTGCGTATAGAGGAGGAGCACTTTATAATAACAGTCCCTGTGTATAGATGATAAATGCTTCTGAAGAGATCTGTCACTTGCAAACAGAACAATGATCACACTATACTGAACATGACCAGACATCTTCAAGATCAACATACCATCATTTCCTTGGTCTTCTGAAAAGCTTCCTTTAAATCGGATGCAAGTCGCTGCCAGACAGTCGTCTTGAATTCTTCTTGTTCCTTCGTCTTCATCATCTGTTGGGAGTATTCGATGGAAGGGTGCTTTAGTCAAATATATTCAGACATGCGTGATTACATGTGACAAGCTGCCCGTGTGATTATGTCGTTACTGTGTGACTGTCAGTGTATGTGTGATTTGCTGTGTGACTGTCAGTGTATGTGTGATTTGCTGTGTGACTGTCAGTGTATGTGTGATTTGCTGTGTGACTGTCAGTGTATGTGTGATTTGCCGTGTGATTGACCAGACCTTCTTTATCCACTTTCTTTGAACTCAAGTGTAGTCCATAAACGTGCTACTACCTCTGGTGCACTGAACTATTTTGCGTGTAGATTAGCTTTCCCTATTACCAGTTTCCCTTCGCCAACATGCAGACTCATGATAACTTCAGAGTTACTTGTAATTTACGCCCACAAGTCAACGACAAGAAGTCAACAATTTAGTCCACCTTATCTGTGTAGTCACATTCCTTCTTTCCTAAGATATGTCTTTTGGCACTTCCTATGCTGTCCAAGTGCTATCCCAGTCTCATAAAATGCTGTCTGAGTGCTATCCCCATCTAATAAAGTGCTGTCTGGGTGCTATCCCAGTTTCATTAAGTGCTGTCTGAGTGCTATCCCAGTCTCATAAAATGCTGTCTGAGTGCTATCCCCATCTAATAAAGTGCTGTCTGAGTGCTGTCTGGGTGCTATCCCAGTTTCATTAAGTGCTGTCTGAGTGCTATCCTAGTCTCATAAAGGGCTGTCTGAGTGCTATACCAGTCTCATAAAGTGCTGACTGAGTGCTATTCCAGTCTCATAAAGTGCAGTTTGAGTGCTGTCCCAGTTTCATTAAGAGCTGTTTGAGTGTTGTCCCAGTCTCATTTAGTGCTGTTTGGGTCTCATAAAGTGCTGTCTGAGTGTTATTCCAGTCTTTGTGCTGTTCCAATCTCATAAAATACTGTCTGAGTTTTGTCCCAGTCTTTTTAAGTGGTGTCATTATGTTGTCAGTCTCAGTAAGTGCTGTCAGTATGTTGTCCCAGTCACATAAAGTGCTGTCCCAGTCTCAAGTGCTGTTTCAGTCCCTATTAAGTGCTGTCTGGCTCTCATAACGTACTGTCTGGATGAGGGAATGTGTGGTTGGCCTCATCCGTTGTGTGAAAGGTAATTCTCTCAAAATCATGGGAGATTAGTTAGTTAGTTAGTTAGTCGCAGTTCCAACTTCACAGCAATGGGTCGTCCCCATTATGCTCCGTTCCTGTGCCAGTGAATATCACACAAAACGCTCCCCACTGCCCAATGTAAAAAGTGGAAAAGACAGGAGTCTCGACAAACAACAGCCCACACAAATACCGCATAATGCCGCAACCAGAATGTCAACACACCAGTCCCCACGAAACACCCAGTTCATCTCTGATGGAATCGGCTGTCATTTTCCTATCTGAATGTTTCCTAGATGTTCACCCACACAGTCCACGAAAATACAATTCATGGGAGAGATACAATGTATGAATGAAATAGTAAATTATAGGGGAGTGATAAGAAGAGCCCAACCCTATGCTACCAATCTCAAACCTGGACTTTATATCCAAATCACACCTTCGCAAAATCAACACCTGCGAAATGAGATGCCTGAGGAGAGCTGCCAATTTAACAATCCGAGACCGAGTAAAAAATGCTACTATCAGACAGACAGTGGGATCAACACCTTGTGACACATTTATTGTTAGACAGAAGATCAAGAGGTTTGGTCATGTCGTTAGAATGCAACATGAGCAACTACCATCACTAGCCTTACATGAAAGTTCATCTGCCACGAGACCACAAGGACGTCCAAGAAGAAAATGGATTGACGACATCAGAGACATTGTACAACCACACGGAATGACACTATCTAGTGCCGCCCACCGGACGCTGAAACGCAAATTATTCCTCCCCACGACGCTTGACGGCAGAAGTGGAAGAAGATGATGATGATGATAAGAAGAGCAGAATGGCAGACAAGCATGTATGTCCAATTCTTAAAACTTTGAAAATAAAGTGTGTCCATTTGCTTGTCTTCTGAGCCACTTACAAACCATCCAGCATTTTCTCCCTATCAACCTAAGCTTCTTAGACATTTTATCTTTCCATAATCTGTGTCAACAACTATAGGGGTATCTCACTTCTGTGTATTGTTGGGAAAGTATTTGTCAGAATTATTCTGCGCAGACTTCAAGTCCTGGGAGATAAAGTCTACCCCGAATCACAGTGTGGCTTCCGACAGAACCGGTCTACCATTGATATGATATTCTCATTACAACAAATGCAAGAAAAGTTCTAGGAACAAAATCAGCCACTGTTTATTGCCTTCATCGACCTCACAAAGGCAAATGATTTGGTCAGTCGTGAGGGTCTGTTCAAGGCACTAAAGAAGATTGGCTGCCCACCAACTCTTCTGTCCACAGTGGAATCATTCCACACAGGCATGAAGGGTATAATCAAGTTTGATGGTGCAACTTCAGAAGGGTTTGAAATCAAGAGTGGAGTTAAGCAAGGTTGTGTACTATCCCCCACCCTATTTGGGATATACTTTTCACTTCTACTGAAATATGCCTTTCGTGATCAGGATGGTGGTATATACATTCACTCACGCTCAGATGGCAGCCTCTATAATGCTCAGAGATTGAAGGCCAAGACCAAAATTAGGAGGGTACTGATCAGAGAGTTGCTTTTTGCAGATGATGCTGCAATTACCCACTCTGAGGAAGAATTACAAAGACTACTATCTGCATTCTCCAATGCTTGTTCTGAATTTGGTTTAACAATTAACAAAAAGAAGACACAGATTATGTCACAAGGTGCACATGGGGTACCATCAATCTTTATTGGCGATGCCGAACTAGAGATGGTAGACCATTTTACATATCTAGGATCAATGGTAAATAGCAAATTATCCCTAGATCAGGAAATCAACATCAGGATAGGTAAGGCAGCAACAACAATGAACAGGTTAAGAAAAAGAGTCTGGGAGAACAGGAAGCTTACTGCCAAAACAAAAGTCCTTGTCTATCAAGCCTGTGTCCTTAGTACTCTTCTTTATGGCAGTGAATCCTGGACAACTTACTCACACCAAGAGAAACGTTTAAACAGCTTTCATATGCGGTGTCTGCGAAGAATACTTGGTATTAAGTGGCAAGACAAAATCACAAATACTGAAGTATTGGAAAGATCAGGTTGTGTGACAGTTTATTCCATGCTCAGTCTTCGTAGACTAAGATGGATAGGACATCTTAGGAGGATGGATGATGGTAGAATACTAAAGGACATCTTTTTTGGTGAATTACAGATGGGTAGGAGATCTTAGGGTTGGCCCCTACTATGATACAAAGATGTGTGTAAGCGGGACATGATTGATACAGGCATTGATAATGCACATTGGGAGCAAGTCGCAGCTGAACGTGTTGCATGGAGGACAACTATCAGAAATGGAATAAAGACAAAAGAGAATGTGATTGCAGATAAAGCACACGCAGAGTGTGAGAGATGTAAGATGGTGCATGATGGTGGAAATGACCATGTTTTAACATGCATCCACTGTGGACAAACATGTGCCATGTTTATGGTTTATGTGACATGGGCCATGGTTATTATGCCTTTTTAAAGCACAATGTACCAAACTATCGTCTGTCAAGACGACAAGGTGCCAATGCAATCTGTGTCACTATCAATCCATATTCACTGTCTGCCAACTTCACAAGTCCCTGATCATATCCTACTCTGCCTCTCTGCAGAATTCCCAGTATCAACCATGCACACCCCGGAGGTTGTTTGCATGGGTGGGAAGGAGAGCTTTACAACACAGCCCCCCATGTATACCTGTTGCATGCATCTCAAGAAATATGTTTCCAGCAAACACAAAGACACAAATGGAACAATGATCTGACATGATTGAACATGGCCAAACATTTACACTATAACTGGAAAAATCCTAAACAGCTGAATATTTTGATGAGTTATGACTGCCATGGGGTACAAATTAACATGAACATTTCAAGGCCCCAGAACACCAAAATTGCCCCGGAATTCAAAACTGCTTTCCCCATGTTCACTCCAATCCGTGGCAGGCCTGAGTGGACAGAATATCTGATCTGGCACTGACACTGTGATTTAAACACAAATGTTTACACCAAGTGGTTACTGCTATGGCAAGTGGCCTTTATTCTCTAGCCCTTAAACAAACTCCTATAGCACACAACACACCTGGGTGTCATATTGAAAACAAACGACCTTCCCGAAAAATAATATGATTTACTTCAACAGGAACATACCATAATTTCCATGATCTCTGGAAGATCATCCTTTATCTTAGACTCAATTGACTGCCAGAGAAAGTCCATGATTTCTTCTTGTTCTTTTTCCATCTTTTCTTTCATAGAATTCATAATTTCTCTAGCATTTTGCTCCACCTTGTCTATCATCTGTTGAGAATACAGACAGAATGGTTATTTTGTGAAATGTCTTCAGGCATGCTTACCTGTGGGACAGGTTGGTCATGTGATCATGGGTGTTCTGTTTGATTGTGACTGTCAGTGTCATTGTGTGAAATTTACTGTGTAATTGAGCAGATGAATGGACTTGGCCTGTGTCCTTGACATGGCTTAATCCACCTGTTAAGCTCATCATCTTCAACACTTCTCGTCTGCACCAAACACTGTCCTTAACCTTCGATATGAACTCCGAGGCACTTCTTCTACCTCTTAACACTGAGTCGTCCATGTAGATATCATCATCTGGGCATGAATTGTCACCAATCAATTGTTGCAGCTCCCATTCAGCACAGCCTGCTGGCCAATCTCTGCATTCCCGACCCAATGTAATTATGACCCTGCACAGATCTGACTTCTGGCATTCTGACCATCCCCCTCCCCTCAATGTTCTCAAGAATGCACGCTTCTCTGACTGTCCTCTCTCTGAGACATCTATGGTATTACTCTAATCAGCCTGTGGCCCTGTGTCCAGGGCTTCATGCAGTGACTGTTCTGCATGTTTACAGTCATTCATAGATACAACTTAGCCTGTAGCATAAGGTTTGAGACCCTGCAATTGCGGCTAATGCCAGATGTATCACATACACAATAAAGGTTTCTTCTTCTTCTTCTGCGTTCATCCGGATTTTTTTTCTTTTTCGGATGTGACTGCGTTGTGCCTGTTTACAGCAGAGCTGCGTTCTTGCGCCGTCACATCCGACTTCTGCGGGCATTTGTTGACCGGGTTAACCTTCCCGGGGCAATAAAGGTTTGAGACTATGCAATCGTGGGTAATGCCAGATTTATCACATACACAATAAAGGTTTGAGATGGGTTGTAGTTATTAAGCCTTTTTGAAGCACAATGTTACAAACTATCATCTGTCAAGATGGCAAGGTGTCAATGATGATGATGATAAATGATGTCATGTTTCACCATCTCACACAATCACTAGCATTGGATCAGCTCTGTGTTTTTGTCTCGACCATACCATGTGGCCAAGCCATACAGGTATTTACTTCTCTGCCTTCCCCTTGTTCCTCTCCTCTGAATCTTGCCAGTTATCACCAAGTTCTAAAATTTATTTCTTCCCAAAACATGCCCAAAAATGTTGACTAACTATGTCTACTTTCGCTAATAAACTTACATATTTCAAGTTTACGAACAACAACGAGCGACTAACTTCAAAATACTTCAAAAAGAAAGGAGATTTTCGCGACTTGGAATGTCACTGGTCTAGGATATAAGGAACCAGCTCTCGTAGAGTTTATGAAAAAATCAAATATTCAAATATTAGGACTCACAGATACTAGGAAAAGGGGGCAGAACACGAAACGAACACATGAAGGTTACGTTCTTATTTGGAGTGGTGTCGACCAGCGAGCTACAGTTAAACATGGAGTGGGTTTTTTGTTACATCCAGACAAAGCGAAAGCCATTATCAACACTAAATTTATATCGGAAAGGATAATACTAGTACAGATCAAATAAGGAAATAGAACAACAACTTTTATACAAACATACACCCCATGTAACGACACTTACAGCAATGAAGACAAAGACAAGTAGTTTGATAAACTTGCAGACACATTGAATAATGTCAGGGAGACAGATGAACTTATTGTGATGGGTGATTTTAACGGACGAATAGGCACACGAAGAACACAGTGGGACGATTGCAAGGGGCCATTCAGCGACACAGAGACTGAATGTAACAGCAATGGTCAACATCTACTCAACATATGCTCCAAACACGGACTAATAATAGCAAATAGTTTTGTCAACATCGTCGTAGCCACACCAAAACCTGGTATAAATGGAATGACATAGACCAAGCATCTCAAATTGACTTTATTCTAATTAAGAATGAGGGGAACTGCAGTAAAGCTTAAAAATTTATTCTAATTAGGAAATCACACAAAAGACTACTATTAGATTCAAGTGCACTCCCAAATACATGTGTTGATACTGATCACAAACCAGTCATAATAAAAAAGATTTCAACATACGGGAAAAAAGAAACAAAAAGGTAACAACGCATGTCATCAATTATAGGAGGCTACAGGAAAATACGGTTAAAGACGAATTCAATCAAGAAATCAAAAACTTACATAAGAACATCCATGATGACCACTCAGGCATAGATAAGGAATGGACAGTTTTCAAGGCTGCCATGCTCGACACACTGGAAAATAAATGTGGAACAAAGAAAGTAGGGCAGGACAAAAAATTAAGAACAGTCTGGTGGAACAACGAAGTTAAAGATAGCATATTCAAAAAGAAGGTAGCTGTCATGGTCTTATATGTAAGGAAGAATGTAAGTGTCGGTATGTAAGCGAGAGTCAGTGTAAGCATAGCTGAGGTCAAGGGGCAGTAAGAGACACCACGGCTTGGCTAGCGGACGGTCAGGCAAGAAGCCCGTGAATAGAGCCACGTGATGTGGGAAGGTCAACGAGGAGAGTCAGTGTGTGTGAGGCAGCGAATAGAGACGGACGTGTGGAGATCTAGAGAGCGATAGAACGATAGTGTTGTGACTGATAGATGGAGATGAACGTTGTGTATTGATATTCGAGGAATGTACGAACTGTGATATGTGCGGGATGATGTGAAGTTGTGATTGTGAATGATCATGCGGGCGACAGTGTAAAGATCGCCATTGTGAGCTAACGCGTGGTTGTTGGTGTTGAACGATTGTTTGAGCGCGAAGTGCGACCATGTTGTCAGCCTGTAATATATTGTAATAAATGATTGTTCAGGAGATAGCTCCTGCGAGTTTCCGATTGCATTCATGTGTTATTAGTGTATGTTACGTAGATGTTGTAATTTGCCTGTCTAAGTCCAGTGAACTAGACGGAGCCAATAGTTAGGACTCTGACAGGTATAATGGTGTCAGAAGTACACATGAACCACATTCCCATGTGAATTGCATAAAAGAACGCTACTTTTGAAAAGAAGAAGATCAATTCATAATTTTGTATAAATTGGAGATTTGTTAACAAAGTCAGAACGAAAATAACATCATTTCTTTCCACAGCAGGTTTCAATTCTACAAAGCGACCGACGTAATCAGAACAGGTCAGCGGTAACCAGCACGAGAATCACGTTCCTGTACATCAAGCGTTCGAGTAGGCAGCAGATAAAGATAAGTTGATTGATTTTGATTGCTAAGTACCCAAATCTGCATTCTTTGATTTGCTTGTATAAATATCATCATCGGTACATTTGAATATTAATTAAATACTTAGAATTTAAACTAGGTTCAAAATGACTTCATATGACGACCTCAAAGAACTAGCCTTAGAATATGAAATCACTCCAGAACAAGTAAGATACTGGTGCACAACAAATTACGAAACATTGAAGGGCTATTTAAACGATAGAAAGTCCCAACTCAAGAAAGACTTGAAGCAATTTGAAAACGGTAATAGGAAAAATAACCTTATCCGCGAGTGGACACAGGAATTCGAAAAGAAAATGCAAGACTACAAAATTCCAAAAATTAGATAGTATACATGGTATAGGGAATCCTTACCAATAGAAGACAGACATCTGCAAGATTTCATACCAGATATATCAAGGGAAGACTATGATTATTACAAAACAAACATATTATCAAACTACTTAAACGACCTCGACACCCTAATGTTAGTGTTACGAGATCTGAAACCAGTCCCAGACTTGTCGTTTACCCATTATATACAGGAAATAGAAGGCAGGTACAGAAGGCTACTATCTGAAATTAGAGACACAAACAATGACCAGGCAGCAGTAGATTTCTTCCTAATGGAAAAACTAAGAAGGCAGAAAATATTTAGAAGAACACAAAACAGAACCTATCAAAAACTTACTAGAAAAATGCCGCGAATATTACAACCAAAGTATGAACCTGGTTAAGAACACTCAACAGAAGAGTACTGTGAAAGCAACGACATCTGCAGCCACAGATTGTCAAAACAAATCACAGAAAACAAAACCAGTACTGTGCAAACATTGTAACACCCCACATACAGAAAATGGAATATGCGATAAAAATCCCACTTATCAAGAATACCTGAATACTATTATAGCACAAAAACTGGGGAAGGTAAACCAAAGGAAATATAGAACCAAATGTCATTTTTGCCTGGCGTATGGCCACAGACGTTTCGAATGTGAAGGTGTAAAAAGAATACAGAAGGCAAAAGCAAATGCAGCCATAAACATTACAACAGACATTTCAGCAAAGAACTTAGAAAAAGTAAACATCACAGAGACTAAAACAAGACCAACCACTGCAAATTCAGAACAGACTGAGTTTTACCCAACAGACTTCATACCATATTCCAATAATGTTGTTAATATCACTCAGCCTCAGTCCTTATTTAAAGAGGACAATACGCAACAAGAGAATGAGGAAATGAACAAAACCTCAAGACTGTCGTTAGGAAAACTAACGTTCCATGAAGGATACATCAATGACACAGTATGCACATGTGTACGCGACACAGGGTCCTGTCTTATCGGTCTTCGGAAGACCCTAGCTGATCCTAAAGACTACCTAGATGAGTACATCTATTGCAGAACTGTTTCAAGAACAGTAGAGAAATATCCTATGGCATGGGCCAATATAAAATCACCTTTCCTATCAGGCAGAGTAACTTGTGCTTTATTAGACAATCCATGCTGTGATTTATTAATTGGAAATGTGTTAAATGTGACAGACTACACAGAGTCCAAAACTCACACAGGGCAAAAAGTTAACACCACAACAAGCACTGCCTTAACTACACCACTCATCATACAACAACATGATGAACAGACCAAAGTACCACACCATACCAACTTGATTACCATCTCACAACAAGAAAAAACAGAAACTGGTGTGTATCATCACAAGAAAAAAGGTGCAGAAAACAAGCATTTCACAAGGGCAAAGAAAGATCACAAATCATCATGGTACATACTATACCTCATGTACTCCCTGTTAACTACACACAGGCCCAAGTGCACACAGTGGATGGTTATACTCGCACTACTCATTGTAAATACAAAACAACTGACTTCACTAACAGTGCTATTCACACATCATCATGACGCAACACAGATGTTATTACGCATGACAAACCAGCTAACTCTGATACTTATATCATTACTATTGAACCAAAGCTTGTTGTTACCACTGATAAACTCCATGTCAAGTCAACTCAGACACATACTTATGCTGAACAATGTAAATCATCAGTCGGTGGAATTACTGACAAAAATCAGCAACAAATTACCCTACATATTTTGGAAAATATACACAAATTGCAGAAACGCATACAAACATGCACGATTACATTTCAAAACTATACATGGTGTATTATTATTATTTGAACTATTGAATGTATACACACATGTACGAGTGCAGGTTTGGAGATAGCACTCAAAATGATCTCAACATGAAATTTGAAAATCCCCACCCTTCGGAAAATTGTAACCGTAACCCACTTTATATCTGTAGATCGAGTAACTCCAGAGTTGCCTTGTCTGCTGTACGACTCCAGCGCTATGATACTATCACACTTCATTGTATAGACCAACATGAAAGGTCCTTCAACGTGAAAAGTGTCATCAACAGAACAGTAAGACTCAACATGTGATTTCAGGTATCTAACAGTAAGATATACCCATATTGACTTTGTTTCAAACGAGTATCTACAGAATTCACCTTTTGAAATCGACTAACAACGACGACAGCTTCACAAGTACAGACATTCATTTCCGGTGATCAGTTTAATGAATCAGATGCCAACCTACAAACTATGGCAAAGACAGTCACAGACAGACGCACCATGGCCACACTCAAAATTTAGGCCACCGAACTTAATTAATTCTTATTTTATACGTGTGAATTCCAGCAATTTTACAGAACAGACTTACAAATTGTCCAAAATTGGTGAAAAGTCTTAATCACTATACAGAAGGAAAGACAATATCAGGATATACAGAAGACGTCAATAATCTTATGAGAAAGAAGACATGCCAAAGATTCCAGCACGGAAATGAACATTGAACACTGTTAATTTAATTCCGTGTGCATAACGTTCACAGAACAATAACAGTATCCAATACGTGCATAAAGGCAGCGACGATGAATATTTTATTGTAAATGTATTAATTGTATGACATCCAATGTCTAATTTTATTATTATATTAGATTGTATTGTTATAATGTGATATGTACATATGAGTGTAAGTATAGTGGCGAATAGTATAAGGTGTAATGCTGAGAATCAACGCCTGGCAATCCCAATGCGCGAGTGTTACCAAACTTGCTATCGCGTATGGTGGATAGCCCGACGAATGACGCTTAGCAATAGTGGTACAAAGTTAACATCATAATATTGTAACAAGAATGAACATACCAACAGTGTGATGCCAACCGAAGAGATTAATAACAAATCTCTATAACAGTAAACGAGGTGTACCCAAAAAGGGAAACAACTCACGGTCTGACATAAGATGAGGTAAGGGGGACTATTACATCATCATCATCATCATCATCATCTTCCACTTCTGCCGTCAAGCGTCGTGGGGAGGAATAATTTGCGTTCCAGCGCCCGGTGGACGGCACTGGATAGTGTCATTCCGTGTGGTTGTACAATGTCTCTGATGTCGTCAATCCATTTTCTTCTTGGACGTCCTCGTGGTCTCGTCGCAGATGATCTTTGATGTAAGGCCAGTGATGGTAGTTGCTGATGTTGCATTCTAATGACATGGCCAAACCACTTGATCTTCTGTCTGTCAATAAATGTGGCACAAGGTGTTGATCCCACAGTCTGTCTGATAGTCAAGTTGCAAAAATCTCTTTTCTATTTGAAGTGTGTCGAAATGTCGTCGTTAGTCGCTTGTTGTGTCGCTTCGGTGTGTAGTTTCCAGCGTGAACGCTGATAGAGCTGCGTTTTTCTCTCAATTTCCTCCATAATTCGCGAGCAATAGTTCTTGAACAAATAAATTCCCTACCGGTTTGCTGGACCTGTCGTAGGTTCATCCTTATTTGAACGAATTGCTGTTAAGAAACACGCACAGAACACATAATTAATCTCCGAATCGAGCGACGCGGTTTACACCGCCATCTTGTTACACGGTGTAACAATGACTATTACATACATGAAGTATATTCGAACCATGACCACAACATTGACATAGCGTGCTCATAAAAAGAATCGAGTAATGTGCATTAACTATAGACGAGGGGAACCACGTCTGAATAGAGAGAAAATCTAAGAATGCTGTAAGAGGAAGTTGTAGCCTTATTCGAGGCGTAAACCAATGGAGAATCCTTAAACCAGCATAGCCACAATAACTATGAGATGAGAATGCACAGACAATCGATTGAGTAAAATGAACAGAATGTAATGTCACGGATTGGGTGGTTAAATAATATACCGAGGTATGACAAGTAGACCCAACCAGAACATTTGTCAGACCACGACAAAACCTTGAGAGAAACCTCAATACTGAAAAAGAGAGAACAATAGTTAAAATTAATCTCGGAAAAGATCAGTGCAAAAAGGGTCACAGGCGTATACTTATGATCATATAATCCCCTGACAATGTTAGAAAGATTTACCAAGAGTAACAACAGCAGAATGTGTCACATTTCCAGGGGAAAGTGCCACATTGGTTGGGCGGGGGGAGAATGTCATGGTCTTATATGTAAGGAAGAATGTAAGTGTCGGTATGTAAGCGAGAGTCAGTGTAAGCATAGCTGAGGTCAAGGGGCAGTAAGAGACACCACGGCTTGGCTAGCGGACGGTCAGGCAAGAAGCCCGTGAATAGAGCCACGTGATGTGGGAAGGTCAACGAGGAGAGTCAGTGTGTGTGAGGCAGCGAATAGAGACGGACGTGTGGAGATCTAGAGAGCGATAGAACGATAGAACGATAGTGTTGTGACTGATAGATGGAGATGAACGTTGTGTATTGATGTTCGAGGAATGTACGAATTGTGATATGTGCGGGATGATGTGAAGTTGTGATTGTGAATGATCATGCGGGCGACAGTGTAAAGATCGCCATTGTGAGCTAACGCGTGGTTGTTGGTGTTGAACGATTGTTTGAGCGCGAAGTGCGACCATGTTGTCAGCCTGTAATATATTGTAATAAATGATTGTTCAGGAGATAGCTCCTGCGAGTTTCCGATTGCATTCATGTGTTATTAGTGTATGTTACGTAGATGTTGTAATTTGCCTGTCTAAGTCCAGTGAACTAGACGGAGCCAATAGTTAGGACTCTGACAGTAGCGTTCAAATAGTGGATCACAACTAAATCTGAACAGGACTATATTACTTATAGAATAGCACGACGTAACGCCAAACGAACAATTAGACCATCTAAAGATGAATCCTGGAGAATATACGGTGAACAGATGGCGACCCTTAGCAAAGACTGCCCAAGAGAATTTTATAAACGTGTCAATACAATGAGAAACAGAGATGCATGCTACAACCCAACCACCATCACAAACAGCAAAAGAGGTATACCGATATTTAATCCACAACAAAGACTAGCAAGGTGGGCAGAATACTTTCAAGAACTACTTAACCCCACACATAACATAGAAAACCTCACTTTTGCGCCTAAAAGCCAGGGACAGCAAGAATCAAATTTTATACCTGCAGAAATCAAAGCAGTTATACAGAAAAGTCCTAAAAACAAATCAGCAGGTCCAGATGGAATAACCACAGAAGCTATTCAGGCCTGTGGGGAAACGAAACAGGAGTTAAATGACTAACAAGACTTTTTAATATAGCATGGGAAGAAAGAAGAAAAGTCCCAGATTATTGGCAAAAGGCAATAATAGTACTAATATGGAAAAAGAAAGGCAATATGAGAGAGTGCGAAACATACAGAGGTATATCACTCCTAAGCCATATAGGGAAAATGTATGCACAACTTTTGGAACAAAGAGCTAGACCAATAGTTGAACAACAGTTAAGCAAAGTACAATTTGGTTTTCGGAAAGGTAAAAGTTGCACTGATGCATTATTTACACTTAGACAAATTTGTGAAAAAACTATCGAATATAGTGACCAGCAGAACATTGTGTTTGTAGATCAGGAAAAGGCTTTCGACAGAGTAGACAGATACACATTATGGAGCATCCTTGAAGACTACGGGATACAAGGGCTACTGCTAGAAAACATCATAGCCATGTACCGGGGGCTGAGTGGTCTTGAGGTAAGATGTCTGCCCCGAGTGCTGGAGTTCCCGGGTTCAGGCCGCGGTGAGGACCGGGATTTATTTAAAAAATCCACCTGGACTTCCAGTAATAAAATTTCCCCTGGTCTCTGGGTAGTGAGATCGGACGCCCATGTGTATTGTTGCGCACGTAAAAAATCCCTTGGCAGTTGGAAATCGAAAAAAAGTAGCCTAACGGCGCTGCCCGGGCAAAATTTCGAGCTAAAAATCTACCCAAAGTATTTCAGGATCCTCGCTGATGCAACGGAGTTCGTGCATTGAGCTGAGTTTCTCCAGACTCAGGTTTGAGTTAGGAGGAAAACGGAGCACTTATGGGTTAAACCGTATGCCGTGATGTTGATCCAACAACTAAACTAAACTATAGCCATGTACCACTCAAGCCGAAGTGCAGTAAGAACACAAGAAGGTATATCAGATATGTTCACAGTCAATACAGGAGTGAGACAGGGATGTGTGCTCTCTCCCCCGCTATTTAATATCTATATGGACAGAATTTCCAAAGAAGCAAGTCTCGACAGAACAGATTCAGAAAATTTAGAACTCTTTACTCCAGATGAAACAACTGATCCACAAGGAATAAATGAACTTCTATTTGCAGACGATCAGTGCCTGTTTTACAGCGATGAGGGCAGACTGCAAAATCATATTAATAACCTGAGTTAAACATGCAGAAGATACAATATGAGCATAAATACAGCCAAAACCGAAGTAATGCAAGTTAGCAGATCGCCGGGTCCACTAAGTATACAGATAAATAGCACGACTCTGAAACAAGTTAAGGAATTCAAATACCTTGGAAGTATGATCACAGAAGATGGCAGATTGGACAGAGAAATTGAAATCAGATGTCAAAAAGCTAGTGCACTTACATAACTATCACCCTTACTGAAACATCTAAATATACCCATGTCCACAAAACGACAAATAATAAACAACATATTCACACCAACCCTATGCTACCAATCTCAAACCTGGACTTTATCCAAATTACACCTTCGCAAAATCAACACCTGCAAAATGAGATGCCTGAGGAGAGCTGCCAACTTAATCCGAGACAGAGTAAGAAATGCTATTATCAGACAGACTGTGGGATCAACACCTTGTGCCACATTTATTGAAAGACAGAAGATCAAGTGGTTTGGCCATGTCGTTAGAATGCAACATCAGCAACTACCATCACCGGCCTTACATCAAAGATCATCTGCGACGAGACCACGAGGACGTCCAAGAAGAAGATGGATTGATGATATCAAAGAAACTGTACAACCACATGGGATGAAACTATCCAGTGCCGCCCACCGGTGCTGGAACGCAAATTATTCCTCCCCACGACTCATGACGGCAGAAGTGGATGATGATGATGATGATGATGATGATGATGATGATGATGATGATGATGATGATGATCAAAGCACTGGTAGCAACATTAAATCGTTACCTACTTCATAAATGTTCTCCATCCCTTCTTCCCATGACCCCATCTCTTGGAGTTGGTTCTGAAAACAAAAGTAACTATTTGTATAAATGATGGTGGCTAACATAACATATCATCACTTGTAAGAATGATGGTGGCTAACATAACAAATAGTCACTTCTGCCATCATACAGTATACTAGTCACTTCCACCATAATACAGTACAGTCACTTCCGCCATCATACAGTAGTCACTTCCGCCATCATACACTACAGTCACTTCCGCCATCATACAGTACAGTCACTTCTGCCATCATACAGTACAGTCACTTCCGCCATCATACAGTACAATCACTTCTGCCATCATACAGTACAGTCACTTCTGCCAACATACAGTACAGTCACTTCCGCCATCATACAGTACAGTCACTTCCAGCTTTATACAGTAGGTCACTCTGTTCTACTCCTAACATAAGCCTGAGTCTGGAGAATCACATCGAGTCTCCAGGTATGGTGTTCGTCCTGAGTGCTGGAGGTCCCGGGTTCAACCTCGCTGAGGGCCGGGATTTTTTCACGTGAACTTCTGATCTCTGAGTAATGAAATTGTATGCCCGTGTGTATTGTTGCGCACGTAAAAAATCCATTGGCAGTTGGAAATCGAAAAAGAGTAGCCTAATAGCGCTGCCCAGGCAAAATTTTGAGTTTAAATAATCTGCCCAAAATATTTCAGGATCCTCACCGGTGCTGTGGAGTTCAAGCACTGAGCTGAGATTCTCTGGACTCAGGTTTGAGTTCAGAGTAGAATGGAGCACTTATTCGTTTACCCGTGCGCCATGATGTTGATCCGTCGACTGAACTAAAACTAAGCTAAACTGTAGGGTATGAAAGTAGTCAATGGACTGATTGTTTGTTGATACTCACGCATATTTTTAGACGATGACGGATAACAAAACCTATGGTTAAATTTGTGATGGTTAATCAAAGATTCACTGTATACCATCACTTGTATGAATGATGGCGGCTAATATATCATTATTTGTAAGAATGAAGGTAGCTAATATATCATTACTTGTAAGAATGAAGGTAGCTAATATATCATTACTTGTAAGAATGATGGTAGCTAATATATCATCAACATTTAGCAGCAATAACAAACAAATTGACAATATACAAACCAACATGATCACAAGCATGTCATCATAAATTCAAATGAGGTATTACACGGTACATATCTATCTAATAAGCATTAAAGTTGAAGATGCTACGAACGGAAACAACATTTTTACCCCGTTTTGATACATCAGCCAGCTTCCTGGCCTAGAGGTTAGCGACTTCTCTCTGTAATCTCGTATACTCTCGTAAGTAACGTGACGATGGTGAGAATCAGCAGTGGTTCAAATCGCGTCAGTAACTTACGGGGTATGTGAGTCGGCCGCTCAGAAAGCAATGGCAAACTATTGAGCGTAATCATGGCAAGAAATCAACAATCAGCTGAAAGATGCTGGTGTTGACAGCAATGTCAAGTAAAGGATATGCAAACAATGATATATCATAAAAGTCGCTTAAAAGTCGACATGGTTGACTTCATTGCACTAGAAAGCGACGCACAAAGCACAAACTCCATAGCTCCAGCAACGACCCTCAAGAGTTTCCGAAAAATGCACTTGTGAACCGAAGGATGCAGCTCGGAATCGAACCCACAACCTTCTGTGCCCAAGGCAGATGGCCTGACCTCTTCGCTACGGAGACTCCTTGATATATCATACCTTCATTCAAAACTGGGGTTTGTGTTAGGCAATATATCGTCTGGAGTTTCCGGTTTTAGGTCAAGATGGCGAGACGTGTTTCTTTCTAGCTCGGCTTAGAACGGTTGATCGGCGGTCCGACAAACCATCATCGTAAAACTTCCCGTTGTTTCAGAACCAGAGTTCTGGCTCTAAATGTTATGAATACAGTATCCAATTTCATAAGAAGACGCCGTTGGAACTACATCGGCCATGTACTCAGAATGGACAAGACAAGACTCCCTTACCAAGCCCTCATATGGTCACCAGTAGGGAAAAGAAAACGGGGAAGACCAAGAGAGACCCTGCGTAGAACCATCATTAGAGAAGGCTCATTCAATGGCCAAGTAAATATCCAAGATCTACAACAGGTAGCAGCGAACCGCCAAGCATGGAGAGACAGGACTTCTGCCCTATGCGCCGCCTTAGGCTCAAGAGGAAAGACAAATAAATTGTCTTAATTGAATGACCTGAAACTGCTGTGGTATCATTTAACATCTTAATGTTGACAGCGTGTTATTTGTTTCATTTCTCTCTCTTCAGCAATTTTAGTGCCCAGTAAATGAAAATTTCCAATTGAAGAAGATCTAGTTTAGTTTAGTTTAGTCGATGGATCAACATCACGGCACATGGGTGTAACCCATAAGTGCTGCGTTCTTCTCCTAACTCAAACCTGAGTCTGGAGAAACTCAGCTCAGTGCACGAACTCTGTAGCATCAGCGAGGATCCATACTTTGGGTAGATTTTTAACTCCAAATTTTGCCCGGGCAGCGCCGTAAGGCTACTCTTTTTAGATTTCCAATTGCCAGGGATTTTTTACGTGCGCAACAATACACACGGGCGTCCAATCTCACTACCCAGAGACCAAGGGAAATTTTATTACTAGAAGTCCTCGTGAAAAAATCCCGGTCCTCGCCGGGGCCTGAACCCGGGACCTCCAGCACTCGAGGCAGACACCATACCTCGAGACCACGCAGCCCCCTTGAAAAAAATCTTTCTTTCCATATTGGACACTATCAGCAACCTAGCTTTGACAGGCACACATGGATTCTTCTTTTGCACCACACAAATGATAACTCCAATGTCGTACAAAAGGATATAAATTTATTTTGGACTAGTTACATAATAGCTCCGAGAGCTGATAACCACATGGATCATATACATCATGACAAAATTACGTTATGACGTTATCTATGGTAATATCAACTGTATTAATCTAAGCCTAAGTCACCACTATTTCTACTGTCCTATAAACAACACAGTATTCAGAGCGAATACTACGATCTGTCTTGTCCCCGTCTGCTTGACTTTTGTGGCGTGTCCAACCACGAGCCGGTGACCCTTCGTGCGTCAGCAGGTTTGCGTGCTCGGTAATCCAGCACGCGTTTAGTGGCTTGTCAATAGGTTACTATTCTAAAGTTACCACTATTAATGGATACTCCTCGTGGTAATGGTTTCCCCACTCTAACCTGGGTAACTCCTGGTCCTGTCTTACCGTGTCCCCTTTTATGACACGTGTGTGTCCAGTCGGAGAACTGTTCACAGTTCTCCCTACTGCTTCTGTCCCTTCTATTCCCTATTTCCTAGATAGGGATGTTATCTCTATCCTGTCTTAATCTTATTCCTGAGTTCTACTCCTCTCTTCTCTATCTGCCTACATGTGGCTCTTTGACAGACACGAAGAGTCAAGTCTCTCATCACTGAACAGAATTCTTTTTTACAACGTGGTTAAATTTCTGGTTTTAGAAATGGCAACACCCACTAGCTCTCAACCTCGTCGATTTGCACCAGATTATCATTTTTGTAAAGTAATTCTTTATGATGATAGTTATTCTGATTTAAAAGAGTTTTAAAAAAAATTCTGAAACTGATAGCATGTGCAGTAATGGGTAATTTCACTTAAATTATTTAGCAGGTGGTAATATGGAAAACAAAGAAAGAAAGTTTGTCATCAATAAATCATGCTTGCTCTATTGAGCTACACTTGTGCCCCTAAGTTTGCTTTGCCTATCATAAATATGCTGAGCAGTATTTAAATAATTTTATTATAACTAAACAGAAAATAGTGTACATATTGGTTCTCATTCTAATGAGTACAAATCTGCCTTGTGTTTTCCAGACTTTTTCAATTTTGTGTGAAAATGATGTGCTTCAAAATATGTTATAATTGTGTTTTGAGCAGTTCTTGTGATATTAGTGAAGAAAAGTTGTGTTTTTTGTCATTATTGTCACTAAAAATTGACGCAGACCAGAACCGTTTGGGAATAAACACTTCGTTTTCAAACACTATTACTATTTGCTAAAATATATGTAATTAATTGTTACTCTAAGTTAGTAAGTGTATATAACTAACCTTTTAGTTAAAGGCTAAGACAACTAGTACTAGTTCACACGAATTATCTTGCTTGTTGTTGTTTCAAAAGGTTTGTAGTAAAACTTTTCCTTTGGTAAGGATGACTCTCATGTCCTTTTCAGGACCCGTCCCCCACTGGCCCAAGCCTGACACCCAGCTCGTGCCTGTGGCTCCTAGTAGCTGTCAGCATGCGACAGCGGCCACCCCCCAGGCAACAGCTGTGAGAGGCTGGCTAAACCAGGCATGGGTAACCGATTTGGTGTCAAACCAAGCGGTAAACTAGGGTATGCCTACCCAGCATGTGAAGACAGGACTCGGCAGACTGCGTGGAAGAAATCATTCCTGATTCAACGGACAAGACGGCGTTTACCTGCAAAGCGTTGTGGAACGTAATGAGCACGGCAAGGCACGTAGAGCGCCCTGGTCATCCACTGCACCTGTATTCGTCTCCAGTCGTCTTGACTTGTCTTGCCACTGGATTCAGATGGACTCAGGCGAGAGAGTGAGGTCGACGAATTGAGCAACTCTTCCTCACTTTAATCCAAGTCATCGCGCAAGTCATTCTTCATCCAACGTCATATATCACCTTCAAGACCACACTGCTCACCTCCATAGCATGAGGAAGGGGCTAGAAAAGGTGCCCTAAACATTGTTTGCTCCATCACTACCTAACCAGCTAGCCGCGGTTGGTGGGTACCCTAACTGCGGTCGACATACAAAGAAAGATAAAACAAGCAAAGCTAAAAGAGTAAACCATATTCCCTTAACAATTGGAACTTGGAATGTACGCACCCTACTTGACAGAGACGGCGCGTCGGGTCCAGAGAGATGAACAGCACTGATTGGGAGAGAGCTGGGCAGGTACAACATCGACATTGCAGCCTTGAGAGAGACACGACTTGCAGAAGAAGGCCAGATCTGTGAAATAGGTGCCGGCTACACATTTTTCTGGAGTGGAAGGAAAAGCGAGGAAAGACGCCAATCCGGTGTGGGATTTGCCATTAAGTCAGCCCTGGTCGGCAAATTAGCTGGAACTCCAAAGGCTATAAACGACAGGCTCATGACCATGAAGTTGCCTCTGCTGAATGGAAGGAAGCATGCAACCATTGTGAGTGTCTACGCACCAACTATGACCAACGAAGATGATGTCAAGAACAAGTTCTATGAGGACCTGCACAATGTATTAACATCTGTTCCCAAAGGAGACAAACTTATACTCCTTGGGGATTTCAATGCCAGAGTAGGCACGGACACCACCTCTTGGAGTGGCATTATTGGAAAGCATGGAGTCGGAAATTGTAACAGCAATGGACTCCGCCTCCTTCAGACATGTGCCGAACATGATCATCTGATTACGAACACAATTTTCCGTCTCCCTATGAGAAATAGGACATCGTGGATGCACCCTTGCTCGAAACACTGGCACCTCATTGACTATGTCATTGTCAGGAGGAGTGACAGACAAGACGTCCGAGTGACAAAATCCATGTGTGGTGCCGAATGTTGGACAGACCATCGTCTCATTGTCTCGAAAATAAACATTCACATCAGGCCACCACGGCGTCCTCAAGGGGTCAAAATGCAAAAAAAGCTAAATGTCACCCGCCTAAACAGCAAGAAAATGCAGCAGTCGTTTGAAAATATGCTGGAAGACCGCCTCAAGCCAAATGCTGCATCTAAACAGGATACAGAAACAGAATGGAGAGCCCTAAAAGACATAATTTACAACACTGCTATGGAAATCCTGGGTCCAGCCCCCCGAAAGCATAAAGACTGGTTTGATGAAAATTCTGAAGACATCAACCAATTGCTGGCCGAGAAACATCTTCTCCTCAAGGCACATTTGAATGACCCAAAGTCAACATAAAAAAAGATGCCTTCAAGAACATTCAGAGAGTAGTGCAGCAGAAACTTCGGCATATGCGGGACTCCTGGCTGAGTAGCAAAGCTGATGAAATTTAGGGCTTTGCTGACAGACATGATATGAAAAACTTCTACGACTCACTGAAAGCGGTCTATGGTCCTACATCACCAAGCATAGTTCCCCTCCTCAGTGCAGATGGGGGAACATTGATCACCGATAAGAAAGAAATCCTTCAACACTGGGCAGAGCATTTCAGCAACATCTCATATGCAACTTCCTTCTTCGATGATGAAACCATCAACTGCCTTCCTCAACTTCCTACCAATGAGACACTTGATGACCTGTCAACCATAGTGGAAGTAAACAAAGCCATCCAGCAACTCTCCAGTGGCAAGGCACCTGGTCCTGACTCCATCCCAGCAGAGATATACAAGGCAGGTGGGCCGGTCCTAACAGAGCAGCTTCACCAAGTCTTTACAAACATATGGGTGAACGAGACCATGCCACAAGATTTCAAGGACGCGTCAATAGTCCACCTTTACAAACGTAAAGGAAACCGCCAATCCTGTGACAACCACCGAGGCATCTCCTTGCTTTCAATTGCAGGGAAGATACTCGCCAGAATTCTTCTCAATCGCCTCATAGCCCATCTCGATCAAGGTCTTCTTCCTGAGAGTCAGTGTGGCTTCAGAAAAGAACGTGGAACTTTTGACATGATTTTCGCTGCAAGGCAGCTGGAAGAGAAATGTCAGAAACAGAACTGCGAAATGTTCTCCATTTTCATTGACCTTACTAAGGCTTTTGATACAGTCAGCAGAGAAGGACTGTGGAAGATTATGGCAAAATATGGCTGTCCACGAAAGTTTGTCAAAATAGTGCGGCTATTTCATGATAGCATGCAGGCAAGAGTACAGGAAAATGGCGAACTGTCTGAACCCTTTCCTGTCACCAATGGAGTGAAGCAAGGATGTGTCCTGGCACCAACACTGTTCAGCCTCATGTTTTCAGCCATGCTGATGAATGCCTTAGAGAACGACGACATTGGAATAGACATCAACTACCGTATGGATGGAAAGTTATTCAATCTCAGAAGGCTGAAAGCTAAAACCAAAATTAACAGCGACACCGTCAGAGAGCTCCTGTTTGCTGATGATTGCGCTCTGTACGCCAACTCAGAGGCGGACATGCAACATAATGTTTCAGTTTTCTCACATGTTTCATCCATATGTTTAAAGACTAACCAGCACTGGTGGCTGATGTGATCAGTATCTCTCTTTACTTCACCAGTCAACTGGTGAAGTTAGAGCGCATACAGAACGAAGCTATGCGGGTCATTCTGGGATGCACTAGAGACACCCCAGTAGTGTGTATGCGTTACATCCTTGGTCTGCCGACTGTTGCTGGTAGGCTCAAGGTGATGCAGGCGAAGGCATACCTCAGAGTAGCTGCAGACACAGACCACCCACTGCATGAGGCGCTGGACGCAGTTAAGGGTCAGCGAGTGATAAGAGGGAAATCATGGATGGCTCAGGCGGAGGATACGATCAGACAGGTGTGCCCCCTGGAGAACATTAGGCATGGAGAGGAGTGGGTCAGAGTGCCAGCGGAGCAGTCAGACTTGTGCAGAGTTATAATCACATTAAGCCGGGAGTGCAGGGAGTGGCCAGCAGGGGCCACGGAAGTGGAAATCCAGCAACATATTCAGGACAATGCTCACTCGAGTGATGTGATTATCTACACAGATGGTTCGGTGTCAAGAGGTGAGAGAAGTGGCTGGGGTTTCATAGCCAAAGCTAATGGGGCAGGAGAGCCTGGCATATAATACCACAACATCCAGCTTAAGAATGGAAGTGGAATCAGTCACTGCGGCTCTCCGCTGGATGGAGAATACGACACACACACACACATCGTGATTGTAACTGACTCAGAAAGCATGCTGACGAGGGTGAGGATGGGCAGACTTCGTGCGGAGTGGCTTGCTTCGCTTCGGAGGTCACGGGTGACAAGCATCGCCTGGATCTTTTCTCCGGGGCATGCTGGTGTGCTGGGAAATGAACAGGCGGACAGATTGGCTGGCTCTGCAGAACTTGGTGGAGTATTGATACATGACAGGCAGACGTGGTTGCGGCCTTGTGGGAGGACGTGCACACCTCGGAGGAGCAAATGGATTACCATGGACTGGCAAGAATGAGACAACGAGGAGTGACGAAGGGATCTGGCCGACGCTCAAAGGAAAGGCGAGACGGACTTATAATCAGATTGCTACTGGCACTATTAGTGTTGGAACTCTTCGCTGGCTGCTGAGGATGGGGACGGAGCACTTATAGGAATGCCCCGAATGCTGTGAGGTCGATTCCTAAATCAATCAATCAATCAATCTTTACTTCTCAAGCTATCCCCTGGTACACATTTAGGCAGGGTGGACCTGGGAGTCCCGGGCAATTTTCACAATTCAAATCTGCCCCAGTGTGGATAGACTCCGTGACTACAAGGCCAGCAGATAGCCACAAACATACCAAGGCCTCTGTTTCTGTTGAGATGCCCATAAATAAGATTTCATGTTTCCTCAGTTTTGATGAGTGATCCAGTAAGATCTGTAGCTCTTACTACCTCAGCTTTATTTCCTTAACTACCCATGATATCATCAGCATTCTTTTCAAATACATTTAACATAAACTGTACACAATAAAAGTTAGTTGCATATTCTTAACAGGACATCACAGTCAACCCCAGCATGTTTTGGCAGTTTGTGATTTCTTGGCAAGTTTATGTTCAGTAGTTTGCCATGGCTTTCTGACCAACCAGCACATTGTATAAAATCCAGCGCAAGGTGATCTGCTTAGAAATCACCAGCTCTGTGTTTTGAACATGGTAGGCGGGATTGCGTACTGCGGTTGTAACCTCTTGGCTACAGCACCGGACTGTACACAACCAGTATAACAACACACACAAATACATCTGTAAGTCATTTTACAATCAACATGTAGTAATAGTAACATTGGAAATGCCAATTTGGCAACAATATCTGGAAGACAACTTAACAAAATACAAGTAGTAGTTTTTGGCAAGAGTATCAGCTACTACACATGCCAGCTTCAACACATGTCACTCATGATAGCTTTTACACATGTTAACTTCAACACATGTTACTCATGTTAACCTTTACACATGTTAATTTCAACACATGTCACTCATGTTAATTTTACACGTTAACTTCAACACACGTCACTCATGTTAACTTTTACACATGTTAACTTCTATACATGCCAACATCTACACATGCCACTCAATGAGAACTTCTATACATGCCACATTTTACAAATGCCACTCATGAGAGATTCTATGCATGCCAACTTCTACACATGCCACTCATGAGAGCTTCTATGCATGCCACCTTTTACAAAGCCACTCAATGAGAACTTCTATACATGCCACATTTTACAAATGCCACTCATGAGAGCTTCTATACATGCCAACTTCTACACATGCCACTCAATGAGAACTTCTATACATGCCACATTTTACAAATGCCACTCATGAGAGCTTCTATGCATGCCAACTTCTACACATGCCACATTTTACAAATGCCACTCATGAGAGCTTCTATGCATGCCAACTTCTACACATGCCACTCATGAGAGCTTCTATGCATGCCACCTTTTACAAAGCCACTCAATGAGAACTTCTATAAATGCCACATTTTACAAATGCCACTCATGAGAGCTTCTATACATGCCAACTTCTACACATGCCACTCATTTCAACAGTGATGGTATTCCCATGGGCGGCCTATGCAAATAAACCACTCACATAGCTAGCACTATAAATGAACCCCATACAACAAAGGCATTATCATTATAAATTAACTTCATACATCTCTAGTACTGGAAATAAATTTCACACATGACTAGTACTACGTATGAAGCTCATACATTTCTAGCAATATAAATGAACTCCAAACATTGAGAGTATAAATTAATCTTACACCTCTCAAGTACTACAAATGAACCTCATGTATCACTAGTACTACATATGAATCACATACAACACTGGTTCTATATATATATGAATCCCATATATATCTAGTACTATTAAAGAACCTCATACATCACTAGTACTGCATATATAGCACTTGTATGATAAATAAACCCCATTCACCACTGGTACTACAAATGAACCTCATTCACCACTGGTATAACAAATGAATCTCACAAAGCATTGGTACTAAAAAGAATGCCATTTAACGTTTGCACAGTCAACACATTTAAGTAGGTACAAAATGGCCAGGCGAAAGCTTTTGGTATATTCCCACGGTGGAATGATCACTGGACGTCACACTGAAGATATGTTTCTTTTTTTTAAAAGTCTTAAAATTGAGAGAATTGACTTCATTGTCCTGGGTTTGATCTCATATGTCTCGGTCTCTTCTGAAAGTGTCGCACAAAGCACGAACTCCATAGCTCCAGCAATTACCCCCAGGAGTCTCCGAGAAAAATGCACTTGTGAACCGAAAGACGTAGCCCGTAATCAAAACCAGAACATTTGGAGCATGAGGCATATGGCTTGACCTCTTCGCCACAGAGACTCCCATGTTGATATGTTGCTATATTCTAATGGTGGAATGATCCCTGAACATGCAACTGAAGATATGTTGCTATATTCTAATGGTGGAATGATCCCTGGACATGCAACTGAAGATATGTTGCTATATTCTAACGATGGAATGATCCCTGGACATGCAACTGAAGATATGTTGCTATATTCTAATGGTGGAATGATCCCTGGCCATGCAACTGAAGATATGTTGCTGTATTCTAATGGTGGAATGATCCCTGGCCATGCAACTGAAGATATGTTGCTATATTCTAATGGTGGAATGATCCCTGGACATGCAACTGAAGATATGTTGCTATATTCTAACGGTGGAATGATCCCTGGACATGCAACTGAAGATATGTTGCTATAATCTAACGGTGGAATGATCCTTGGACATGCAACTGAAGATATGTTGCTATATTCTAATGGTGGAATGATCCCTGGACATGCAACTGAAGATATGTTGCTATATTCTAATGGTGGAATGATCCTTGGACATGCAACTGAAGATATGTTGCTATATTCTAATGGTGGAATGATCCCTGGACATGCAACTGAAGATATGTTGCTATATTCTAATGGTGATTTGATCCCTGGACATGCAACTGAAGATATGTTGCTATATTCTAATGGTGGAATGATCCTTGGACATGCAACTGAAGATATGTTGCTATATTCTAATGGTGGAATGATCCCTGGCCATGCAACTGAAGATATGTTGCTATATTCTAATGGTGGAATGATCCCTGGCCATGCAACTGAAGATATGTTGCTATATTCTAATGGTGGAATGATCCCTGGCCATGCAACTGAAGATATGTTGCTATATTCTAATGGTGGAATGAACCTTGGACATGCAACTGAAGATATGTTGCTATATTCTAATGGTGGAATGATCCCTGGACATACATCAGACCAAAGATATGTTGCTATATTCTAACGGTGGAATGATCCCTGGCCATGCAACTGAAGATATGTTGCTATATTCTAATAGTGGAATGATCCTTGGACATGCAACTGAAGATATGTTGCTATATTCTAATGGTGGAATGATCCCTGGCCATGAAACTGAAGATATGTTGCTATATTCTAATGGTGGAATGATCCCTGGCCATGCAACTGAAGATATGTTGCTATATTCTAATGGTGGGATGATCCTTGGACATGCAACTGAAGATATGTTGCTATATTCTAACGGTGGAATGATCCCTGCACATGAAACTGAAGATATGTTGCTATATTCTAATGGTGGAATGATCCCTGGACATACATCAGACCAAAGATATGTTGCTATATTCTAATGGTGGAATGATCCCTGGACATGCAACTGAAGATATGTTGCTATATTCTAATGGTGGAATGATCCCTGGACATCAGACCAAAGATATGTTGCTATATTCTAATGGTGGAATGATCCCTGGACATGCAACTGAAGATATGTTGCTATATTCTAATGGTGGAATGATCCCTGGACATGCAACTGAAGATATGTTGCTATATTCTAATGGTGGAATGATCCCTGGACATGCAACTGAAGATATGATGCTATATTCTAATGGTGGAATGATCCCTGGACATGCAACTGAAGATATGTTGCTATATTCTAATGGTGGAATGATCCCTGGACATGCAACTGAAGATATGTTGCTATATTCTAACGGTGGAATGATCCCTGGACATGCAACTGAAGATATGTTGCTATATTCTAATGGTGGAATGATCCCTGGACATGCAACTGAAGATATGTTGCTATATTCTAAAGGTGGAATGATCCTTGGACATGCAACTGAAGATATGTTGCTATATTCTAACGGTGGAATGATCCCTGGACATGCAACTGAAGATATGTTGCTATATTCTAATGGTGGAATGATCCCTGGACATGCAACTGAAGATATGTTGCTATATTCTAATGGTGGAATGATCCTTGGACATGCAACTGAAGATATGTTGCTATATTCTAATGGTGGAATGATCCCTGGACATGCAACTGAAGATATGTTGCTATATTCTAACGGTGAAATGATCCCCAGACATACATCAGACCAAAGATATTTTGCTATATTCTAATGGTGGAATGATCCCTGGACATGCAACTGAAGATATGTTGCTATATTCTAACGGTGGAATGATCCCTGGACATCAGACCAAAGATATGTTGCTATATTCTAACGGTGGAATGATCCCTGGACATGCAACTGAAGATATGTTGCTATATTCTAACAGTGGAATGATCCCTTGACATACATCAGACCAAAGATATGTTGCTATATTCTAACGGTGGAATGATCCCTGGACATCAGACCAAAGATATGTTGCTATATTCCCATGGCTGAATAATCCCTGGACATACAGCTGAAGATATGTTGCTATATTCCAATGGTGGAATAATTCCTGGACATACAACTGAAGCTATGTTACTATATTCCCATCATGGAATAATCCATAGACATTACACTGAAGATATGTTGCTATATTCCCACGGTGGAATAACCCCTGGACATACAACTGAAGATATGTTGCTATATTCCCATGGTAGAATGATCATTGGACATCAGACTGAAGATATGTTGCTATATTCCCACAGTGGAATAATTCCTGGACATCAGACTGAAGATGTTTTGCTATTTTCACATGGCGCATTTCTCCAAGACAATAGGCAACCGTATTTCTCCAAGGCAAATGGAAACTATCACATTATTTGTTGCAAGAAATTCATAAAAACAGTCATAAATGATCAAATGACTTTCTAGCTGGTGTGATGAGAGCAAGTTCAGCAAAACACCTGCCCACTGATAATGACGATGATGTGTTGGTATAGTATTCTCACATAGTGGAATGAATGCTGGGTATTGGACTGAAGATATGTTGCTAATTTCGATATGATTCATCACAGCCTAGGATTCTGTGATAAGTAGTACATTTTTTTCAAATTTTCATGTTCTCTTCATTGTTCTTATCTTTTAATTCTTCTCATCTTGTTCTTATGCCTTAATGTAGTCATTGGAGGGTCTTCTTCATGATTATATGTTGAGGTTTGTGTATGTATGTATTTGCTGATGAAGGCTAGTCGCCATAATGTCCTGTGTTTTTAGTAATTGTGTTCTGTAAAGCTGCATTACTTCGTCTTCTTTTATACTGTTTAATTTCCTCATGATACATCCATCCAAGGCAAGGGAAAGCTACCACGTTACCAATTTCAAGAAACTCATAATGACACTCATAAATAATTGAGTCTTCCCAGCTGGTGTGATGAGCGCAAAAATTCTGCTATTTGGTGGTGATGATGATAAAAATGAGGCCACACTGAAGTTCAGCTGGAGATGATGATGAGATCTCTGTCAATGAAGCCAGACTGAAGATCTGCTGGAGATAATGATAAGATCTCTGTCAATGAAGCCAGACTGAAGATCTGCTGGAGATGATGATGAGATCTCTGTCAATGAAGCCAGACTGAAGATCTGCTGGAGATGATGATGAGAACTCTGCCAAGGAGGCCAGACTGAAGATCTGCTGGAGATGATGATGAGATCTCTGTCAATGAAGCCAGACTGAAGATCTGCTGGAGATGATGATGAGATCTCTGTCAATGAAGCCAGACTGAAGATCTGCTGGAGATGATGATGAGATCTCTGTCAATGAGGCCAGACTGAAGATCTGCTGGAGATGATGATGAGATCTCTGTCAATGAAGCCAGACTGAAGATCTGCTGGAGATGATGATGAGATCTCTGTCAATGAAGCCAGACTGAAGATCTGCTGTAGATGATGATGAGATCTCTGTCAATGAGGCCAGACCGAAGATCTGCTGGAGATGATGATGAGATCTCTGTCAATGAAGCCAGACTGAAGATCTGCTGGAGATGATGATGGGATCTCTGTCAATGAAGCCAGACTGAAGATCTGCTGGAGATGATGATATCTCTGTCAATGAAGCCAGACTGAAGATCTGCTGGAGATGATGATGAGATCTCTGTCAATGAAGCCAGACTGAAGATCTGCTGGAGATGATGATGAGATCTCTGTCAATGAAGCCAGACTGAAGATCTGCTGGAGATGATGATGAGATCTCTGTCAATGAGGCCAGACTGAAGATCTGCTGGAGATGATGATGAGATCTCTGTCAATGAAGCCAGACTGAAGATCTGCTGGAGATGATGATGAGATCTCTGTCAATGAGGCCAGACTGAAGATCTGCTGGAGATGATGATGAGATCTCTGCCAATGAAGCCAGACTGAAGATCTGCTGGAGATGATGATGAGATCTCTGCCAATGAAGCCAGACTGAAGATCTGCTGGAGATGATGATGAGATCTCTGCCAATGAGGCCAGGTTGAAGATCTGCAGGAGATGATGATGAGATCTCTGTCAATGAAGCCAGACTGAAGATCTGCTGGAGATGATGATGAGAACTCTGCCAAGGAGGCCAGACTGAAGATCTGCTGGAGATGATGATGAGATCTCTGTCAATGAAGCCAGACTGAAGATCTGCTGGATATGATGATGAGATCTCTGTCAATGAGGCCAGACTGAAGATCTGCTGGAGATGATGATGAGATCTCTGCCAATGAAGCCAGACTGAAGATCTGCTGGAGATGATGATGAGATCTCTGCCAATGAAGCCAGACTGAAGATCTGCTGGAGATGATGATGAGATCTCTGTCAACGAGGCCAGACCGAAGATCTGCTGGAGATGATGATGAAATCTCTGTCAACGAGGCCAGACCGAAGATCTGCTGGAGATGATGATGAGATCTCTGTCAATGAAGCCAGACTGAAGATCTGCTGGAGATGATGATGAGATCTCTGTCAATGAAGCCAGACTGAAGATCTGCTGGAGATGATGATGAGATCTCTGTCAATGAGGCCAGACTGAAGATCTGCTGGAGATGATGATGAGATCTCTGTCAATGAAGCCAGACTGAAGATCTGCTGGAGATGATGATGAGATCTCTGTCAATGAAGCCAGACTGAAGATCTGCTGTAGATGATGATGAGATCTCTGTCAATGAGGCCAGACCGAAGATCTGCTGGAGATGATGATGAGATCTCTGTCAATGAAGCCAGACCGAAGATCTGCTGGAGATGATGATGAGATCTCTGTCGATGAAGCCAGACTGAAGATCTGCTGGAGATGATATCTCTGTCAATGAAGCCAGACTGAAGATCTGCTGGAGATGATGATGAGATCTCTGTCAATGAAGCCAGACTGAAGATCTGCTGGAGATGATGATGAGATCTCTGTCAATGAAGCCAGACTGAAGATCTGCTGGAGATGATGATGAGATCTCTGTCAATGAGGCCAGACTGAAGATCTGCTGGAGATGATGATGAGATCTCTGTCAATGAAGCCAGACTGAAGATCTGCTGGATATGATGATGAGATCTCTGTCAATGAGGCCAGACTGAAGATCTGCTGGAGATGATGATGAGATCTCTGCCAATGAAGCCAGACTGAAGATCTGCTGGAGATGATGATGAGATCTCTGCCAATGAAGCCAGACTGAAGATCTGCTGGAGATGATGATGAGATCTCTGCCAATGAGGCCAGGTTGAAGATCTGCAGGAGATGATGATGAGATCTCTGTCAATGAAGCCAGACTGAAGATCTGCTGGAGATGATGATGAGAACTCTGCCAAGGAGGCCAGACTGAAGATCTGCTGGAGATGATGATGAGATCTCTGTCAATGAAGCCAGACTGAAGATCTGCTGGGTATGATGATGAGATCTCTGTCAATGAGGCCAGACTGAAGATCTGCTGGAGATGATGATGAGATCTCTGCCAATGAAGCCAGACTGAAGATCTGCTGGAGATGATGATGAGATCTCTGTCAATGAAGCCAGACTGAAGATCTGCTGGAGATGATGATGAGATCTCTGTCAACGAGGCCAGACCGAAGATCTGCTGGAGATGATGATGAGATCTCTGTCAATGAGGCCAGACTGAAGATCTGCTGGAGATGATGATGAGATCTCTGTCAATGAGGCCAGACTGAAGATCTGCTGGAGATGATGATGAGATCTCTGCCAATGAGGCCAGGTTGAAGATCTGCTGGAGATGATGATGAGATCTCTGCCAATGAGGCCAGGTTGAAGATCTGCTGATGTAATGACGTGGTGAATCTCTGACCACCTGTCACTGGACAAACTGGCTTTTTCGTTCATCTCTGTCTTGGGAACGGCTGTTCATTGAAAACTAATGTGCTTCTCTGGATCTAGACAGAAAAAAAAGCAAACAATAATTTCATGCACAGAAAATAAATGATAACGTAATCATTATTTTCACATCAATGGTAACAAAGTAGGTAACAGTAGAATAAAGATCTCTTCTAAATGACTAGAGGCAAAGGTTGTTGGTTATTTTTCCATTACCCCTACCCCATTCAACCTCATAAACAAAGTTCTAATTAGGGCTAATTCCAGCCTCAGATTAATAAACCTGTGACCAAGTCAGACGCATTTCAGAAATTAATTTGAAAGGTATTGTTGTCCAGAAGAGGTAATGGTAGTAATCTGTTACTAATATCAAATAACACAAAGTAATGCAGCTTTACAGAACAGAATTATGAAAAATACGGGACGTTGTGGTGACTAGCCTTCATCAGCAAACAAATACATACAAAATACAACATATAATCACAGAGAAGACCCTACAGTGGCCACTCATTTGCCTTGGATCTTCATTGAACCGTTACTATCCCCTACCCCGGTCCCCATGACCCACAGACTCCCACGGCTGTCTATATAAGAGTTTCAATGTGAAATTTATATTATCCCATATATTATAATATATATATATATATAATATAAATAAATATATTATAAATAAATATATATATATATATATATATTGTATTATAATATTATAATTTATATTATCCTAGAGATCACAGCCGAAAATCCACCACTAAGACTGTGTATATTAACAGACTCCCTGTCATCAGTACAAACGCTCAGGAACTTCAATAGAGGCAACAGACCCGACATAAAAGAGGAGATACTAGCGACAGCCACAAACCTCAGGCACATGGGATGCCAAGTCACCATCGGATGGATACCAGCTCACAGGGGTATCCCGGGAAACAAACAGGCAGACAGAGCGGCGAAACGGGGAATAACCAGCACTAATCAAATCTGCACAGGCCTAGGTAAAGTAGAAGGGAAGAATATAGTCAAAAACTACATTCTCAAGGAATGGAGGCAACAGTGGCGAGACAGCGCTAAAGGCCGTCATGCCTACCAAGTATTGGGTGAACCCAGATACAAACCACAAGTCAAGACCAACATGAAAGCACCGGCAAACAGACAGCCTTGGAGAATCAGATTAGGCAATTGGAAAGACAAGAGAAAACCCATACTGCAGAGAGTGCCGAGTGTCAGGATCTTGCGTGAAGCAAGATAAGTAGCTCGTTTGCTAACAAGTTAGAAACTAATTACTGTTACTAAATAACTCGACGTGAATACGCAATGATATAATTCGCACACTTTATTCGCGCAATGCACACTTCACAAACAATACATGCATCGCGCAATCATAATTCACAATGTCATCATATCATAAATACAATCAATCAATGAATACATCAATGCAATACACTTACAAGTCAATCACACAGGCGTTCAGTCTCCACACTCGTACAGGCTAGCTATCGATTCATCCTCAAACATTCAACTCCAGATAAGCCACATTCAAACTCTGTCCATCCGCTACGACGACCCAAGCCTATTCTGACCAGCCGTTCAACACACTCGCCAGTTGGGGTCGATTTACCTTGCGTGACCCACAAGGTTCACGCTGTGTTCTGGCTGACCCACAACTGCTTAGCGTCGCTCAGTGTTGAGCCTGGCTGGGCTTCTCTGGCGCTGTCAACGACGTCGAGTCACAACTGTAGTATTTCACATAGCTCAGGGTTGAGCTTGGTTGCATTGCCTGGCGTTGGTACAGACAACGCGTTGCAACTCTGGATGAGAATATGACACCAAGAAAACAACACCATCGAACACTACTTTCTAGTATGCAACAAGTACAATAGAGAGCGAAGGGACCTGAGAGATCACTTCGTCAAAACTGGGAACCCAATGACAATGACGGAGTGCCTGCACATAAACAGCAACCCGGAAACACATTGACTGGTCAGACAGTTCCTATGCAGAACAGGGAAGACCGTATAACCTCCCTACACTGTATATATGTATATATGTGTTTGTATTTGAGCATGTTTATATATGCTGTAAAAAAAAAAAAATAAATAAATAAATAAAAATAATTCTTAATAAATTAAAAAAAAAAAAAAAAAAAAACTGGCGGGGTGAATGGCAGGATGGTGGGTTGGCTCCTCTGGTAGAGCATCCGAGCTGGGAGGACAGGGAGACCTGGTCATCTCGCTGCCACACCGCACCCACACGCGATGAAGAAAAACGCCAAATCACAAACGAAAAGGAGTTCGGCCGCTGACCAGGGGGACAACTTGAGACTTGCATTTGAATGCTCTGCCCTTGCCTACATCGAGTCCTTATGAGGACTGGACATGACCGGGACTAGCCCCGATGAGAATAACACAAGAAACGACAAGCATGTAGCAGTGCTAACAGAGAAAAGAAGCCAAGAAACGAAAGAATGCGGGCCCCAGTAGGCCCAATCAAGGACCGATCTTTACCAGGACCAGCACAAAACAAACCTATCCAACGAACAGAGCAGAACCAATAAAACTAGTAGGAATTAGGACTAACAATCCACACAACTACGGCTCTCAACAATAACCACCGCTGACGAAGCAGGTTAGACAAGACCGAATTTGGAATTTTTGTGTGTGTGGAAAATTGGAATTGGAAATTGGAATTTATATTATCCCATCGTCATCCCATCATCATCCCATTCGCAACTGCGAGCGCTATCAAGCAAGTCACCTGAACAGTTCAAGAAGCCTAATATGGGGGGAAAATGGCACATGGCAAGAACATCAAAAGATACGTGGTAACCAAGATGTGCAGCGTGGAGGCCGACAAAGCCGTAAAGAACACTGGCAGAGAGAACCTTCGCGTGAGCTGCAACGAAGAACCTGAAACTACAGTTACAACTGAAGCCACTACGAGGAAGATCGACGACAACCCACCACAGACAAGGCCAATGCAGCTGAGAAGGAGGAGAAAGACACCAGAGTCGGAAACGCCGACTCAAAAACAGTTAGATGGGTTGTCAAGCGAATTCAAGTGGAGCTGTCAGACAAACAAATCATAAAGCAGCTACAAGAAAAGAATCTCAACATCCGAATCTTGAAGCGGAGCAGATCCTGACATACTCAAAGATCCCTACCACACTGGCGGTAGTGACGACTGAGGGAAGCGAGATACCACGTCAGGTATCGAAAGACAAGAAAATTTAAGAACCTGAAGGATTCATATCAAGGATTACTCAATGTTCCAGATGCCAGAGGGCTGGCCACAGCAGAGCAACATGTCGCAGTAAGACGGAAATCTGCCAGTACTGCGCCGATCGCCACGCCTTCAAGGAGTGTCTGCTGACCAAGCTGAATTGACTTCCGAGCACCCAACAACAAGAGAAAGTGCACCAACTGCCTCAGCAAGCTTGGAGCAAAATACTTGGGCTGTCCGTACCTCCAAAGACACAGAGACGTGTTAAAGATCACCATTACCACAAAGACACTATATAAGGAAGCAAGGCGGAGGTGCGAGACAGCCACGTGTATATCACAAGATGAAAGAGATCAACTGCAATACCAGATAGACAAGCTGTAGAAGCAAGTCAAGGCACTGCTGATGCACCCAGCCAAGCCAGATAAGCCAGGAGCCTGCACCAACAAAGAAAACCACAAGAGGAGAAGGGCACAAAGTATAGCCCCGACCAACTCCCCAGCTGACGCCACAGACACAAACACTTATGTAACCAGTCCGAGGGAGGACTCACCCGTAAGAATGCACAAGACAAGAAACAGGACTAAAAACCCACAAAAACCACGGCTCACAACAATAACCACGGCTGAGGAAGCAGATTAGACAAGACCGAATTTGGAATTTTTTTTTGGAAAATTGGAATTTGAATTGGAATTCATATTAGTATCATAGCCTGTGATTCTTTTTTTTTAAAAATTTATTTTCAAAGGGTAACAAATTGGGCACACAGGCCCGTCTTACATTCAGCCCTTCCAATCACTCATCTTTCGTTCATCAATAGTGCATAGCAAAAACATTGTCAAATGAATTTTGTAAACATAAACAATGCATATTACCATGTTATAAGACACACCCACCACCCACCCACACATCCCCCATTCACCCACACATCCCTCACCTAACCACACACACACACATCCCAGGCACACATACATACCCCCACCCATCCACCACATCCCCACACCTACACATCTCCATACCCACACACACTCCCACAAACCACACATCCCATCTACCCACACCCCAAGCACACACACATTCCCCAACCCACAAACATCTCCCCACTCACTCACATATCCTCAACGCGTCCCATTACCCACCAACAATCACCTACCTACATATCCTCCTCCATCCACACACCTCCAACCACCCAGCCAAACACACATCCCTCAACCACACATCCTCCACGCACACACACATCTCCCCGCCATCTCACATATCCTGCACCTACCCACACACAAATTCCGCACCCACCCACATAATCTCCTATCTTCCCCAGGCCACTCACAGATCCCGAGATCACCCATATAAACATCCCCCACCATCTCCTAACCTACACACACTCACCCACCCACACATCCTCCACCCACCCATCCCACAATCAAACATCCCTTAACCACACACCCTTACCCATATGTAATCACCCACCCACCCATCCTCTACCCACCCACCCATCCCTCAGCCACACATCCCTTAACCACACACCCCTACCCATATATACACACACACATCTCCCCACCCATACACACATCCCTCACACACATCCCCACCCACCAACACACCTCCCATCCACGCACACCTGACCCACACACACATTCCCCACCCATACACTGATCCCCCTCACACATCCCTCCACACACGTACTTATCCCTCAACCACTAACACCCACACATCCCTCACCCACTCATCAACACATACATCTCCCATCTACCCACCCACACTCACACACCCCAACCACCCATCCAAACACACATCCCCCACCCTCACAAAACCCACACCCAACCACACCCCACCCACCCACACACACTGGCCAAGCTGGAAACTGACTTCCGAGCACCCAACAACAAGAGAAAGTCCACCAACTGCCTCGGCAAGCATGGAGCAAGATACTTGGGCTGTCCGTACCCCCAAAGACACAGAGACGTGTTAAAGATTGCCATTACCACAAAAACACCATATAAGGAAGCAAGGCGGAGGTGCGAGACAGCCACGTGTATATCACAAGCTGAAAGAGATCAACCGCAATACCAGATAGACAAGCTGAAGAAGCAAGTCAAGGCACTGCTGATGCCAACTCTGACCAGCGACGCCGAAAAACTGCTGGCAGAAATAAAGGAGATCCAGCAACACATCATGCAAAAAGTGCAACATATGGCCGAGATGAAGAAGGAAAACGAAGAAATACTACGAACCATTAAATCAGAGAGAGAGATCTGCTAAAAGCTGAAATGGAGTTAACCCAAAACCAACCAGCAGAAGAAACGGAAAAGAACACAGTGAAACCGCATAATGAAACCCAACAAGAGACCGAACCGGAACCTCAAGATAAAACCAGCAGCTCAACCATGACATTTGAGACCGCCAAGGGGAAACCAATATCTCGCCAGATATCTGAAGAAAAACGAGATGAGCACCCTGATGATAGCACAGAGATACCCCAGGGACCTACCTTGGAGGAGTTACTAGAATCAGCAAGGAAGGAGGAAATTAGAGTGGAACTTGCTCACAAGGAATTCAGAATTTGCTGGGAAGAAAAAGAAAAGAAGCCCAAGAAACTCAGGGGACAACCGATACAATACCCAGATAGAATCTATGACTGTGAGACCGGATTCAAGTACTATATAGATGACAGAGAGATCATCCCATGGCTGTCCACGGAGGAAGACTGTGAAAGGAAACATAAACTCCTTATCGAAAATGAAAACAGACACAAGAAGGAGGAAATAACAACATCGAAAAGCTTCTATAAACAATACACAAAAAAGGATGCACAAAGACCAAATAAAAAGTCCTTATAAGGAATGCACCCAGCCAAGCCAGGAGCCTGCACCAACAAAGAAAACCACAAGAGGAGAAGGGCACAGAGTATAGCCGCTGACCAACCCCCCAGCTGACGACACAGACACAAACGCTTATGTAACCAGTCCGAGGGAGGACTCACTCGTAAGAGCGCACAAGACAGAAACAGGGCTAAAAACCCACAAAAACCATGGCACTCAACAATAACCACCGCTGAGGAAGCAGGTTAGATGAGACCGAATTTGAAATTATTTTTTAAGAAATTGGAATTGGAATTCATATTAGTATCACAGCCAGGGATTCTGAGATAAGTAGAACATTTTTTTTTCTTCAAATTTTCATTTTCTCTTCATTCTTCTTTCATTTTCTTTTCATTCTTCCCATCCTGTTTGTATGCCTTAATGTAGTCACTGAAGGGTCTTGTCAGTGATTATATGTTGTGTCTAGTGTATGTATTTTTTTGTTGTTGATGAAGGCTATTCGCGGCAACGACCTGTATTTTTTTAAATTCTGTTCTGTAAAACTGCATTACTTTGTGTTATATTATATTGTTCACATAATGTGTGCAGCTTGTCCTAGGAGGGATTTTAACGTGTGCAACTTGTCCTAAAAGGGATTTTAATTTTAACATGTGCAACTTGTTCTAGGAGGGATTTTAACATGTGCACATGTCCTAGGAGTGATTTTAACATGTGCACACATCCTAGGAGTGATTTTAACTTGTGCTCATGTCCTAGGAGTGGTTTTAACATCTGCACATATCCTAGGAGTGATTTTAACATCTACACATATCCTAGGAGTGATTTTAACATGTGCACAGTCCTAGGAGTAATTTTAACATAGGCACATGTCCTAGGAGTAATTTTAACATGTGCACACAACCTAGGAGTGATTTTAACGTGTGCACATGTCCTAGGAGTGGTTTAAACATCTGCACATATCCTAGGAGTGATTTTAGCATGTTGTGACAAAACGACGCTCATCTGTCTGTTGTCTCGGGATCCTGCACTATTCTGGCGCGTCATCGGGGACTTTCCCAGTTATAAATAGACTGAGGGAAGCCGATGGGCATTTTCCGTCTAGAATCGTCTCGAAACACCAGGATTTGACTGATCCGGGGTGCCGGGTGATGCATCACATTCTCGTGCAGAAATACCTAGCAATTCTATGCGGGGAATGAATGTTATCCGAGAAGTTGAAGTATCTCAAGGAGCTCTCATTTCTCGTGCGCATGAGTTTGCACTTTGGGGAAATGCGGCTAGAATAGTCATTCACTTGCTGACTCTCCGAGTAGACGCATGGCTCTGGTAATTGTATAGCGTCACACCTCAACCAAGCTGCAGCTGAACTGTTATCACATTGCGGCTATGTGCCAATGAACAGTTCTGATAGCTGACTGGCGTCTGGTTCATCACTTTCAGGTATTTACTTGGTTAATTCATTTAACTTTGTAATTGTTCACTAAACGCAATCGTTCGAACCTCATTAAATATGCCGTTGTCCTTGCATTGCAGTGAGAAATGATGGATAACATCGCTGAGAATCTAGGCCGTGTGTTGCGTTTGTTGACAAGCATGTGTAGTAGAGTTACCGGCTTGCAATTTAGGCCTGTGATAGTGGCGATTTGTGTTCGATTATTATTTACCTGGTATGGCAAATTGTTGCATATACTATGTGGCTGTTTATAAAATAGGACATAGTTAACTGTGTATGATATGAACCTTACTTATGTCAGTAGTAGCTGAAGCTGGAAGAACTGGTAGCTAGCAAGGTAAGATGTTAGGTGGAGATTCAGACAGTAATGTGCTTAGCTATTGAGTAAAGAGAGCACACAGTGCTGGGCCACAGGGAATGATGTAACTATTGTGTGATAACGAAATATTACTAATAGTGAATTCATTGTGCGTGGAACTGTGGAATTCTGTGAGAAGGTAAGTCTTCATTGATAATATATATATTTATGATGTGTCATGATGTATATATATATTAGGTCATGGAATGTGATACTTCTAGGAACGATACCGAACGCCGAGGGGTTCGACGCGTGATAATAATTCGTACCGTCGCGATGTACACATGCGTTCTTAATTCTTTTCTTTACTTTCCTGTTCTTTCATGCTTGCACAAGTGCGAGTCAGTGCTGATGTGCTAGATGTATGGAAGGACAAAAGGAGGTTGTGTGAGACACGGGGACATATGGGATATGGAGGATTTGAAAGCAAGTTATGAAAGTATGGTGCTGGCAGACCAGGTCAGCTATGAAGTTCGGTCCAAGCCAAGGCTAATCCACTTGGAAGGGCAGAACTGGAACATAACCCTTGGAACATGTTTTACCCAGAAGGCTTCTTGACTCTAGGGAAGAGTCTGATAAGAAGAGATTCGCTACAGGGTGGGCAGGAGTCCCACTAGCGATCAAGTGTGTGTAAATACTTGTGGAGATCATGTATTATTCCTATATCTCGAGGGATGGTACATTGATCATTATGATGTTTAATCTTGAATATATACGATGTAGGGAACGAGTCCAGGGACTCGTCACCTTAATGTTTAGTTCTGTTAATTCTAGAACTAGGATAACTGATTACTTTAACTAGTGACATTAGCGACAACTGGTAGATGAATAGGGATAGGTGAGACCTATGAGCAGACTCGTCATTCTGATTACTTACTCGGTTTGACGGGCGGTTCTTCTGAGGCCAGATGACATTGACAAAAACCCATGCTTTAATACTCTCAATATAGAGATAATGCTTTAGTTATTTGATTAACTAATTAGCATGACTGAAGGTTGAGTAGGTAGCGATAGGATGCATGTGGACCAAAGTTTGGGCCAAATGCTCTCACCGATCGCTCTTCCTTTCAGGAGTTGCCTGTTGAGGAACCAGTCTACTACCATTGTTAGTTTGCCGGAAACCACTTCGTGTAACACAGCGAAGGGTAGAATGACTTACTTACCACGCCTGACTAAACCACACCAGGCGAAAGGGTGAATCAGCCAGATAGGTTATCACCAAATTGATTCCAGTGCCCTGAAATTGCCCATGAGGGACTTGATGGTTTGTGTCACTTTTTCTGAATTGAAAGATGCTCTATTTTAGCAATGAGTTCAACCTGAGCAATCACGCTCACAGATAATAGACAATAGACGATAAATGGATTGAGGTGGCTAGATTAACCCAGTGAGGTGTATCAAGCAGGGGTACTCTCAGCTCTGGGAGCTCATCCAGTCCCAGTCTATTGGTGGTTCCGCCTAAACATGGAAAAACTTGCAGCACGATTGACAGATAAACTTGTACTACTGTTCCTACGGCAGCTATAGTGGAAGGTCATTATGGGACCTACCCCAGCTTCTGTATAGTAACTTTCTTTCAAGTGTTATCAGGTGTATCAGGTTTACAGGACAACTAACTCTTGTCCACATGAACAGTGTTGCTACCGTGTGAAATAGATGCATGATCTAAATGGTGTACTTATAGAGTCTAGAAATTGTGAACGGTTTTCTGATGGGACTCTAGTGCAGTATCAACAGAAGTTGTACTATTACCCAACCAGGGGTACTTGCTGCTATTGAGGGACCATTAGATTGGTCATTGGCTACAGACATTCAATGCAGTGGTATTATTACCCAACCAGGGGTACTTGCTGCTATTGAGGGACCGTTAGATTGGTCATTAGTTACAGATATTCATCGAAGTCAACAGTAACTGGTGTCAACTCCAGGAGGATTGTCTCCCAGCCAGGCTGTCTACAGAGAACTGTGTAGTAACTGTATCAGTGACTCAGTAGGAAGTGATTGGATTGCAGTTTGACCAGTGAGGGTGGTCAATTGGTGAAATCCTTTTGTGCTGATCCAAGCTCTGGGGACGGAGTGGTCTCCAAGGTTCTAGTCATCTCACTGGAAGGAAGCCGGGTGAGTGGCGGACCGACTGGACGGGACATCTGCATCCAATCTACTTCTCAGCCTTATGATGATCGAAACATATCGCTGATTCTGTCTCTACTCTATCCTCTACTTGTGTAAATAGCTTATTCTATCAGGATGTTCATTTCAGTTCTATATTCTCCAGGGTAGAATAAACTTTGTGTATGTTGACTTATTCTTTGTGCAATTATTGAGTGTGGTCTCGGACGATGCCTCGGTGTTCATTGTTCACAGGGAGTAGGTAGTCGGGGTCTAGAATCTGGAGGGGCTTGTAGACATAATCAACTAAATACGAGGTCAACCGCAGAGTAAATAGTGTATCTGCCTGTCCAACCCCTGGGGTTAGAATACACGGGAGTGCTAGAGACACCTCGGGTGTGGTTAACTCTCACTACCCAAGGTGATCTTGTCACACATGTGCACATGTCCTAGGAGTGGTTTTAACATCTGCACATATCCTAGGAATGATTTTAACGTGTGCACGTCCTAGGAGTAATTTTAACATATGCACATTCTAGGAGTGATTTTAACATGTGCATATGTCCTAGGAGTGGTTTTAACATCTGCACATATCCTAGGAGTGATTTTAACGTGTGCACACATCCTAGGAGTGATTTTAACGTGTGCACATGTCCAAGGAGTAATTTTATCATGTGCACACATCCTAGGAGGGATTTTAATGTGAGCAACATGTCCTAGGAGTTGTTCTCCCTTGTCCCATAGGGCTCCATGTCCATAGATCATTGGGGAATATATCTCATTGTCACAGTTGTAAAACTCCACATATAATCGAACCGAGTCTACACAAGCTGGAGGTGGTGGTCATAAGCTTATTTCACATCCTTATGACAGTATTTATCATCATTAGCATGTGTCCTGTATGGTGTAGTGCTCGTCTCTCCAAAGATATGGGTTCTTGGAGTTCTGGATCAGTTCTACTACTGACATGTCACCATCTGAGACCATTCCAGCATCACTCCTCTCTGTCTCTCCACACATCTGAGTTGGAATTCCAGATCAATTCTACTACTGACATGCCACCAACTGAGGCCATCCAGCATCACTCCTCTCTGTCTCTCCACACATCTGAGTCCTTGGAGTTCCAGATCAGTTCTACTACTGACATACCACCATCTGAGACCATCCAGCATCACTCCTCTCTGTCTCTCCACAAATATGGGTCCTTGGAGTTCTGGATCAGTTCTGTTACTGACATGTCACCATCTGAGACCATCCAGCATCACTCCTCTCTGTCTCTCCACACATCTGAATCCTTGGAGTTCCAGATCAGTTCTACTACTGACATGCCACCATCTGAGACCATCCAGCATCACTCCTCTCTCTCTCTCCACACATCTGGCTCCTTGGAGTTTTGGATCAGTTCTACTACTGATATGCCACCATTTGAGACCATCCGGCAGTTCTGCCTCAGTCTCTTCTACTACTGATCTGTTCCGTCTCATAATTCAATTACAACTATCCATGACCAGCACAGACCAATGAGCCATGGTGGCAGACTGGTTAGCATGCTGGCTGGCCAGATCAGGGTCTGAGTTCAGTCAACAGCTGTGGCAGGATGATTTATTTCTAACCAGACTAAGCTGGTTCAATCTACAGCTGTGGCAGGATGATTTTGTTTCTAACCAGACTATACTGGTTTAATCAAGTTTACAAAATAAGTATCAGACATTTGTCAGGAGTTTTCTAGGAAATGTCTGCATAGAAAAGTCTGAAAGTAAGGGAACTGGCTATTTCATCTCATCAAGCCAAGCCTAGAAAATGTGAAGATCTAACCCTTCCTATGCCAATTGTTGTGTCTACAATGCAAATACCCCACCTTACCGCAACAGACAAGCAATATAAGTAAATCAAAACCAATACATGTAGGTCAGCATGGCTGAATGGATAAGAGCGCATGTTCTTAAACATCTGGTGTGCTGATGCCAGGGTAAGGGGTTCAACCCCTACACCGGACAGTTGGACTAAAATGTTGACCTATCATCATTGACTTGAGGATGTAAATTACAAGTACCTCTGAAGTCAGAGTGGCTTCGCCAGATGACGAGGGACACTGTTAATATGAAAAGCCAATCCACACGCAAATTTCAGTCCAGCACTACTAGAAGTAGTGTGTGTGTACTACGCTTGAGTTCAAAGCGAGGGGTAGTCAGCATGGCCAAATGGACAAGAGCACTTGCTTTTAGACTTCCGGTGTGTTGATGCCGCAGTAGTCAGTTTGCCTACACTAATAAGTTGGACTAAAATGTTCGAATGGAGATCATCCGCCACATCCTGCACCCATCTGGAGATCATCCGCCACATCCTGCACCCATCTTCTCCTAGGCCTTCCTCTTCTTCTCTTCCCTGGCAATTTTATTTTTAAAAAGTTGCATATCCTTTACAGGACGTTGCAGTCAACACCAGCATTTTGCTGCCGTTGTTGATGTCTTGGCAAGTTTTACGTTCAGTAGTTTGCCATTGCTTTCTGAACGACCGGCTCAAATACCAACACGTTAAAACCAATGCGACACGGTCTGCTGTAAAACCGGTCACCGCTGTGTTTTGAACTCAAGTAAGCGGCATTACAAATCATGTCCGCAACGCCATCTCCACGGAGACCGGCTTATACTCTGGCATATACCCCTCAATTATTGTTCTCTCCAGTTTCATGACATTTCAAGTGACCAAAACATTTCAAATTTTCCTTGGTTTATCATCTTTAGTAGCCAACCTTCTTCAATATTCAGATCTTGTCATACAATGACAGTTAGCTGACACTGATACAGCACTTCTATGGTGGGACTCCCATGACCCACCCACATCTGGGTTATGGGTGGGTTTGATATCTATGACACACCTGGCTCAAGAATGTTGAGTAACAGTGAACAAACATGTCTACTTACTCAATTTCTGATTCATCCTCGTCAACTGGGTGGTCTTCTAAATCAGAGAGGAGAACAGGTTGTAAATCAAGGAGTAGAAGAGGTTGTAAATCATGGAGTAAAACAGGCTGCAAACCAAGGAGTAATACAAGTTGTAAATTAGAGAGTAATATAGGTTGTAAATCAGGGAGTAAAACAAGTTGTAAATCAGGAAGCAATACAGGGAAATTTGTCAGTGACACATGTAATAAGCTATAGAAAATATTACAATGTTGAATAATATATTCATACTAATATATGGCAACTTGTCACCCCATAATGCTCTATTCCTGTACCAGCAAATATCACACAAAATGCACCTGACTGTCTCGCGTGAAAAGTGGAACTGACAGTAGTCCCGACAAAACCAACAGCACATATATGTATATAATGGCATGCATAAGTGCCATGGGGCAGATAAGGACATGGCTCAGTTATGCCATAACCTAAAGTAAACACGGGTGAAATCAGAGGTGCCCTTTTACAGGTGAAGCCCGAAGTTATTCATCACACAGCCGAAGCCAGAGGTTTACTGGGACCAGAACTGAGCCAGAACAAAAGCAGAGATCACGCTCGTCATGTAAGAGAACTTAGAAGGACACACCACTCGGATAGAATGTAGTCTACACACACCTTAACTTGTATCCTTGCAGAAAAACTATATTGACTATATAATTAAAATTGTTTAATATTAGCATTGAATGTAATTAGAATAATTAACAAAAGTATTACAATGGCACAAGATGAGGCTTCTTTGACACAGGTTTTGGGTGAAGTTGTCCATTACATAAGTGAAACCTGAGAACCATTAATATGCAGTTTTCGACGAGTGTCTAACTACAGACAGGGACCCTAATCGTGGACAGCCAACACTTGTAAATTATAAATTTAATATTGTAGTATTAGAAGATTATAGGACTTGATAAGTTTAATTAACATATAATTATATTAACATATTATTATTATATTGAATTGTTTTGTACAAAATTGCAATGGAAGAACCTATGGAAATAGGACAAGCAAGGTACGGATGGAGAAGAGGAGGAGAAAAACAGATATTGCAGGGAAATAATGAAAGTAATCAAGATAGAGGAAGACAAATGAGAAATCCCATAAGAGAGATGGTAGCTAATACAAATATGGTCTGTTGGAATTGTGGACAGAGGGGACACACTTCTAGATTTTGTGGTAACAGACGTGTGCAGGTTAGTGCACAGAGTAGAAGTGTGAATAGTAGATCAAATAGGAATTTTGGAGAAATGCAAAGAAGACGCGGAGTTAATCAAACCAGCGCAGAAATACTGACACTGGTAAGAAATTATAGAGGACAACGTAGTCGAGGTTTCCAATCGAATGGCCGGTATGACACCATTACGCTAAGGCCACGTCAAAGTTCAACCTGCTGTAGAAGACAACCGCTTTATAACAACAACAGAAACTACTGCAGACGGGATGTAAACGACGTGACGAGAACACGAAGGTATGAAGAGAAACAGCATGGCAGACCAGAAGTCAATGCTTATCAGAGAAAGAATTTTTATAAGAAACGATGGAACTGGCCATCTAATAATGAAGAACAGTGAACATTGCGAAGTCAATGGTTTGAGATCAGAAGGTTGAGATATGCACTCGCAAATTCAAACAAAAGAGAAAATCAGCATCAAACTAATAGAACCTTAGCTGATGATCGACAAGTGTTTTCAGTTGTTAGAAGTAGACAAGAAAGAGAGACACAGACGCAGATGATTGAAGTGATAGATAATAACACACAAACACAAATTGATACCGTGGAAAAGAAAGTCCGGGTACAATCAACCAGTAAGATAACGAAGAGAAGTCAAACCGAGCTAGTAGAAACTCAATCAAAACCAACTCAGTTGAAAGTGACTAAGGGAAACACAGTTGAAATTAAGAATGATGGACAGATAAGGAAAGTTTGGAAAAAATATTAAGGAGAGAAATGCAACTAGTCTGGTAGTCAATGTGAGTACGACTGATGTAGCAGATTCTTCAGATAGAAACATTAAAAGTATCCCAAACCAGAGCATGAAAGATGGAGGTATAAATAAGAAGAAGGTCAGACGTTCTAGTGCCGACCATAAGGATATTATTGCCATGTCTGCAGTCAACTATAATAAGCCTGATGAGGGAACTATCATCAGTGAGTCTTCTGAAGACGAGATGGGAAAATATAAGAGATATATGACTTATACAGAAAACAATGAGCGGACCGACGCTGTAAAGACAGGAGTAGCAAGTAAAGGAAACAGAAAGAAAGGACTTAAGAAGAAGAATAGTAGTAAACTAGTAGAAACTCAATCAAAACCAACTCAGTTGAAAGTGACTAAGGGAAACACAGTTGAAATTAAGAATGATGGACAGATAAGGAAAGTTTGGAAAAAATATTAAGGAGAGAAATGCATCTAGTCTGGTAGTCAATGTGAGTACGACTGATGTAGCAGATTCTTCAGATAGAAACATTAAAAGTATACCAAACCAGAGCATGAAAGATGGAGGTATAAATAAGAAGAAGGTCAGACGTTCTAGTGCCGACCATAAGGATATTATTGCCATGTCTGCAGTCAACTATAATAAGCCTGATGAGGGAACTATCATCAGTGAGTCTTCTGAAGACGAGATGGGAAAATATAAGAGATATATGACTTATACAGAAAACAATGAGCGGACCGACGCTGTAAAGACAGGAGTAGCAAGTAAAGGAAACAGAAAGAAAGCACTTAAGAAGAAGAATAGTAGTAAACAGATAGCAGAAATTTACTCGACTACGGAAGATGACATAAGAAAAATCAGAGAATATATGATCTTAAGACCTGAATACTTTAATGACAGTCTGACAGTTATAGATACTGAAGATGAGATAGATGAAGAGAGACACACACTAGTAGTAGGAGACAATGAACTATTTGGGTTAGATGCGCTCTATAGCTCTTAGAATTCTGAGGATAATGAATGGCATATTGCATTGTTTTGGCTTACGAGATGAATTGCGGTTTGAGCATATATATATGTTTCTGTCTAAAATAGGCAGATGAGTTTTTGTGGTGTAGTATCACAATATATGGTGCAGACAATAGTGTTATTTGGGTAGAGACTCACAACAAGTGATAGATAATTTTAAAGCTGGTGAGTGGTGGAATATTCTACGTGGTTGCGATACAAAGAATATTTTATGTTTGGTTGTGGTGCAGGGAGAATAGACAATGTGGAAATTGAAATGTCCCTTGGCCGAATGGAGTGGGTTGATCACATGAGTGTTGTATAACTGCTATGATTAAAGTAGGGTAGACTCAACACAGAAATTGCACAGAGAGAGATAAACTTATTATGAATGCTCGTACTAGAGTTGACGCGTTGTTTGAGATGGCTTGACTCAGAGCTTTTGGAAGAGTAACTGGAGTATGAAAATGCTATGACGTGATGTATGAGATAGAATTAAAGTTTCACTTGTTGGTTTGAGAAGCAGATATAGTAGCATTGGTACAGGTAAGATGAACCGAGCGTGTTTGATTAGATGTAGTAGATTGAGGAGGAATTGAGTATCCTGTGTAAAATAGCCAGCTGAGTTGAGAGAGTATTAAGAGTAGAAGACTGTGGAAGCTGATGCTTGAAGAATACGAGTTATTGGTGAGGGGGATGAAGTAATTACGTGATAGTTGTGGAGAAAGAAGAGGCGATTAAATCTGAGAAAATTGTTGTGTGGAGAAGTATGGAATGATGGTTACGAGGTTAGTGGCTCATCGGAATGAGGTTTGTTGTGAGAGATCGTTGGTAATTATAGTTAGTGTGTAAAAGAGATATAGTTTGCTAGAGATAATGCGTAGGCTCTGACCTTTGGAAAGGGAGTGAATGATTGAAAACAGTTGAAATGAGAAAGTAGTTAAATTGTGAAAGTCCTGTGGCAGATATGGAATTAACGTTCCGTTTGTCGTTTTAGGAAGCAGATCTTGTGTCGTTTGGCGGAATTATGTTGGAATGGGATTGCAGAGAAATGAGAGAATATAGCGAAGATGTGATTAGTGTGTTTCGTCGGAGTGAGAATTGTTGTGAAGAGCTGTGTGTCTGTAAAGGAGATAGACAATACTGTCTTAGATTGTCTAGGTAGAGATCATCGTTAGCTGTACGCGCTTGCTGTTGCTGAAAGAGTCCCGATAAGTGTGAGGGAGTTGAGTGTAACTTAGAGTTGTTGTGGTAAGATGTTGGAAATTAGTGATGCGTCGGCAGGACGAGAGACTTAAAAGTAGAATTAGTTGGCGGTAAAGATCAAATTGAGGGGAAATAATAGGTGTGCCGAGTTGCAGTTTTCCTTGGTAGGTGGATGAGTTGGGGTGTGCTGAGATGGCCACACTAGTTAGTAAATGGAGCAAAATGAACTGTAGTTAACAGTAATTGCTAGGTTTGTATTTCAAGTACAGTGGTGTTGATATGATTTAGTTTTGTAGGAGATGGAATGTTGTGAAGGGAGATAATCGATGGGCTGAGTTGTAAAGTTGGAAAAAGGGAGATAAGCAATACTCTGCAGATAGCAGAAGATAAGATTGTTGTTGATTTAATTATGCCTTGATATATAGCTGATTGTGTTAAGACTTTAGTAGTAATTGGTATAAAACAATACTTGTAGTTTACAGTACATATAAATGTTAAACTTGTTTTATAGTATTGGAATAGGCAAGACTTGTGTTCTTTGTAGTGAATAGATATATATTACTCATTGGTTCGTACAAGAGACCAATGTTGTTTACTTACAATAAGTAGTTGATTTTACTTGAACTTGATTATTATTTCATTATGTATAATTATTTTGAAAAATGTGGGGATATATGAAATAATTGTGAAAACCAAAAAAAAAGGGGGGGGGGATGGGGGGGGGGGGGGAGGGGGGGTTGACATTGTTTTATTTTGATTTGTCATGATTATTTATGAATTGTGGTTTTAATTAGTTTGCATATTACCTTGTTTGTTAATTTTCACTTGCAAAAGTTATGATTTTGTTTCTTGTGTTGCCCTGACTATGTTTAAAATAGTTTTTCTTTTGGCGTTCAGTTGTGGGGAATTATAAAATATGAACTGGTCCATATTAAAGAGACTTGTTAATAGGATTATTGGGAGTTATGGATGCAGAGTTACGTTCAGAAAATTTGTGGCAACTTTAAGAAAAGATCTTCATGGGGTAGGGAGAAATACATGGATTGAGAGCCATGGAGGGATATAGTTGGCATTGGAAATGGCTGCAGTTGTCAGCGGCGATTGGGATAAACGTGGACTGAGAGCCATGAAGGCTGGATTAAGTAGACAAGTCCGTAACATGGGAGAAAAGTGTTTTGTCATAAATTATGATGGGTTATCATGTTCAATTGTTTAGCATCATTCAAATCTTAAGTTGTTAACCAGTTGCTCGCTATGAGTTAATAGAAACACATGGATCTGGGGGGAGGAAATAGGAGCTGCATTAGACAGCGTTGATAGAAATACATGGATATGGGGGATAAAATAGGAGCTGTATTGAACAGCGTTAATGGGAAATGAGAGTTGTAACAAACAAAAAAAGGAAAAAAAAAAGGGGGGGGGGGCGGCTGTGCTTATAAGCATAAAATAAATATTGGATAATTGGGGGGATGCTGTGCTTATGGCATGGAATAAGAAGTGGAAATCTTCTTTTCGTTCACCCGGAGTGTTTTTTCAGATGTGATTGCAGTGTGTCTGTTATGCGCCCTTGGGCCGAAACCCGTAGGCCAACACATCGACTTAAGCGTGCTTTTTTGACCCGAAATCATTCCTGGGAGACTCTCACTTTTGTGGTGCCGTCTACATCCATGCTGGCCAAGTTAGAACGGTCAAAGACAACGGTCATCCCTCAAAGGAAGGCAGGGACAGTCCATAGCATTTTCCGCCATCCAAGGTTGCTTCCATAGTTGCAGGGCCGACACATAACGCCCTGGTTCTGGGCTAGCCGAGGGAATCGTCATGTCCTGCTCATGGCTGCTTTAAATCCTCACTTCAATATATTGGTCATTTTGTCTGCCCCGGGCCATTCCCGCACAAACCAGACAGGTTTGCAGACGGCATCCACTCAGCGAGTTTTCGGACATGTGCTTGTCGTTGCGCCCGTCAGAGCTGTTCCAGGCATGACAGACATTCGGAAAACTACCTAGTCAGAGCTGTTCCGAACAAGAGCGGCATTCGGAAACTAGGTAGTCAGAGCTGTTCCTAGCACGAGAGACATTCGGACGAGACATTTCACTCGGACATAAATGCGTAGTGTCAATTTTTAGTTTGCCACCCGTAGGACGACACTTCCGGCTTCCGGCGGGCATTTTTTAATGAGGTTAGCCTTCCTCGGGTTTCGAGACTCTTGTTTCGGCTTCCACACAGCAAGCTTTCGCTTCGGGCTGCCACGTAATGGATTCGCAAGACAGGCGTTCCATTTCGTGTCAACGAGACAATTTTCCACCTTTGACTACACTCACTCCATGAGTGTGGTTACAGACTATCGGACGTCTGCGAGATGTGCGACCGAGGTGTTTTCCCACCTTTTGTACTCTCACGAGGTAGGCTACATGTGCTGCCGGCTCAGCACCTTACCTCCGTGCGTCTGTGGGCGAGTAACGGTCAGGCCCTTTCATCCGGGGATACCTCATATCCCCCAGCTAAGAGCCATCGAACGAATCTGCGCCAAGCATGTAGCATTCTCAGCACATCATCACAATTTTGATGTAGGTTTGTGTCGGCCAGGCTCTCACTTCCGAGAGTTTATGGCTTAGAGACGTTCAGCCATACACCTCGGATGGGAGCCTTAGAGGTTATGCCTGGACTGAGATTTAGGGATCGTTTGCCTGATTTTGACTGCTATCCTCAGTCTTACCTGCAGAGCAGCAGGTTGTGTCTCTCTTAGTCTGGTCCCTATCCCATGAGCCGTCCGATATGTAGTTTTCACCCATCGGCAAGCACATGGGGTCGATGGGACACGCAAGCTCCCCCACCACGGCAAGGTAGAGACACATCGGGGGAGAGAAGTGGAAATTAGAATATAGATTGAGAAGGTATGTTACAGATAGAAAGTACACTCATGGATTGCTGGCTGTTGTTGGCAGCACAAATAATACATGTTGGAAAGTAGAATAATATGTTTTAATACTAAGTGTAGAAGCTTGGAGTTTTGTAGATCGATGTAACTTTTGACAAGACCATTTATTATTAACAAAAATGAAGATTAGGTGATTGGGTTTTTGAAAACTTTATTCTATAAAGTTTTGAAAGTGCATGGGAGGATAAATGTGATAAGTGTAACTACTTTTTACTACTCTTCGGTGCGCACCGACCACTTTCCTGTCTTTCTTTCCTGTCTATCCTGTGTTGTTAATGTTAGTATGATAGCTGGAATCTTCAATTTTTGTTAATCATAATTTAGATCGACATTTTATAAAATGAAGCGGGTTGCTTTGTGAATGAATATTATATGATGAGTATTTTGTGATATACGTACGATATGTAGGTGGATATTATAACGAAGTATTAATGGCGGCTGGCTATAAGATAAATAAATAAGAGTTCTAGGGTAGAATTAGAGGTATATGAATTTTGTAGTGGTAGTCGAGATGGGTTCAGATTGTTTAGAATAAGACAGGTAAGCGGATTGCTTATGATTTATAGAGGCGAAGAAGAAGTAACTTAATTTTGGGAGATTATTAGGTTAAGTGTCTGGGGTTAAATGGTTTTGGGATAAATGAGTGGTGGAATTAAGACTTTTCGGGGAAAAGTCTTGTTAGGGTAGGAAGGTAGTATAACAGTGTAGCCTGTTATACGGGGTTAAGTTAGATGGCACACATGCTGTGCAAGGGGAAAGAGATATGTAAAGCACAAATGAGCACTGTAGTTAGGGATTTAGAGATGCTCATGTGCTGACGTGAATATAAACAAGGGGAGTGACAACTCAGCTGCCGAACCAACAACATGCTTTTATAGTTGCTGTCTACATTTTTATATTATAGAAACTTCGTCAATTAAACTGATATTTATAGACATCGCTGGGTTGCCTTAATATCTTCTGTTGCTGTCGAGTCTAGTCACACTGCAATATAGGTTCAAATGTCCATCGACCACGTGTCCTTTAAATGACAAGTAGGTTCAAATGTCCAACGACCATGTGCCCTATAAAATGACAAGTAGGTTCAAATGTCCATCGACCATGTGCCCTATACAATGACAAGTAGGTTCAAATGTCCATCGACCATGTGCCCTATACAATGATAAGTAGGTTCAAATGTCCATCGACCATGTGCCCTATAAAATGAAAAGTAGATTCAAATGTCCATCGACCATGTGTCCTATAAAATGACAAGTAGGTTCAAATGTCCATCAACCATGTGCCCTATAAAATGACAAATAGGTTCAAATGTCCATTGAAAATGTGCCCTATAAAATGACAAGTAGGTTCAAATGTCCATTGACCATGTGCCCTATAAAATGACAAGTAGGTTCAAATGTCCATCGACCATGTGCCCTATACAATGACAAGTAGGTTCAAATGTCCATCGACCATGTGCCCTATAAAATGACAAGTAGGTTCAAATGTCCATTGCAAATGTGCCCTATAAAATGACAAGTAGATTCAAATGTCCACCGACCATGTGCCCTATAAAATGACAAGCAGGTTCAAATGTCCATTGCAAATGTGCCCTATGAAATGACAAGTAGATTCAAATGTCCACTGACCATGTGCCTTATACAATGACAAGTAGGTTCAAATGTCCATCGACCATGTGTCCTATAAAATGACAAGTAGGTTCAAATGTCCATTGCAAATGTGCCCTATAAAATGACAAGTAGATTCAAATGTCCACCGACCATGTGCCCTATAAAATGACAAGTAGGTTCAAATGTCTATCGACCACGTGTCCTATAAAATGACAAGTAGGTTCAAATGTCCATCAACTATGTGTCCTATAAAATGACAAGTAGGTTCAAATGTCCATCGACCATGTGTCCTATAAAATGACAAATAGGTTCAATGTCCATCCACCATGTGCCCTATACAATGACAAGTAGGTTCAAATGTCCATCGACCATGTGTCCTTTAAATGACAAGTAGGTTCAAATGTCCATCCATGAAGTGCCCTAATAAATAAGAAGTAGATTCATATGTCCAACGACCATGTGCCCTATAAAATGACAAGTAGGTTCAAATTTCCATCCACGACGTGCCCTCTAAATGTCTGACCGGTGTAGAGTTTGAACCTGTTACTTCAGCATCAGCACACCGGATGTTTAAGAATGGGAGCTCTTATCCATTCAGCCAGGCTGACCTCCTATGTCCTGCAGTTATGTTTTGTTGTTGTTGTTGCACGAACTGCCCAGACTACTGAAGATTTCCATAGAATTTAGGATTATTGCATCCACCACAGAAGAGAGCTTTGTGAGCTGTCTTTGCTACAATGTCAAACATGAACTACCCTAGCTTCTGCAGTCTTCCCCAGAATTTTTGATTGAACATGAACTGTGTTGTTGTTTGTCCATCAAGAATGATGATGACCATTCATTCCATCCAGTGGGGTTGAAGGTATGGAGCCGTGGGTTCTAAGATGGCTGATAAGGCCTATTTTTGGCTCGAAATGTTCTTTGACAATGTGGGCAAGGAATGCTTAATGTTCCAGGAGGTGGATTTCCTGCAGTGGTTTTTCTGTCCTGCCTTTTCTTCACAGCTCTTGCAGTCCTGGTTGCCTCACATGGTCGCCTATGTGAACATGAACTACCCTAGCTTCTACAGTCTTCCCTAGAATGTTGGATTATTGCATCCACCACAGAAGAGAGCCTTGTGAGCTGTGTTTCCTACAGTGTCAATCACAACTATGGTACAGGGTCAAACATGTACAGCCAGGCCTCGGTGCATGTCGGTGATCCGTCCAAAGACAATTGGTGAAATCCAAAACCGATGAAAACCGAGGCAATTATTCCCATATGAATCAATGTAAATTCAATTAATTTATTCTAGACACTCCAAAATACATACCAAAGACACATTTTATAGAGAATAAATACAGTGTTTAATACTATTTTTTGGCCCCAAACTTGTCCGAACTCGCTCCTTCGCCAAGCCTAGTAACACTGTATGTCAGTGTGCCTCTTGAATTTTTCAAAACATCCTCTGCTGGCCTTAAAATCACTAAGTACACTAGCAATCGTCCCAAGCATTTTGTTAATGAGATCAGCATACAACAGTCTGGCCTTTTCACACATAATTGCCTCCAAAACAGAATCACCATCTAACTGGTTTTGATTTATCCAAATTAATAATAAATTTTCAACATTTTCAATTGTTTGCAATCTCTATTTCGTTAGCACATTCATGCCTTTCGCTACATTAGCCTCCTGTATTTTTTCCTTTGTTGCCACAGTGGAACTTATTGAAGGATGACGAGTTCCCGTACATGCGGCCCATTTTAGCAATCTTAATACCTCTCTCATATTTAATTATTACCAAGTGATGCTCACACAATGAGAAACAGCGCCAAACTGAGTGAAGAACGCATGGGTCCCTTTGTTTTTGCAAAATTAGCAACGAGGTCACTGTGGGCACACCAACAAAATCCGAGGCAAGCGACAAAAACTGAGACACATTTTGCAAGGAAAATATCAACAAGAACTGAAACCGATGAAAACCAAAGCCAACGAAAACTGAGGTTTGATTGTATTAACACTAACTATGCTACAGTATCAAACACCAACTATGGAACAGTGTCAAACACCAACTATGGTACAGTGTCAAACACCAATTATGGTACAGTATCAGACACTAACTATGGAACAGTGTCAAACACTAACTATGGTACAGTGTCAAACACCAACTACGGTACAGTGTCAAACACTAACTATGCTACAGTATCAAACACCAACTATGGAACAGTGTCAAACACCAACTATGGAACAGTGTCAAACACCAACTATGGTACAGTGTCAAACACCAACTACGGTACAGTGTCAAACACCAACTACGGTACAGTGTCAAACACCAACTACGGAACAGTGTCAAACACCAACTACGGAACAGTGTCAAACACCAACTATGGTACAGTGTCAAACACCAAATATGATACAGTGTCAAACACCAACTATGGTACAGTGTCAAACACCAACTACGGTACAGTGTCAAACACCAACTACGGTACAGTGTCAAACACCAACTATGGTACAGTGTCAAACACCAACTATGGTACAGTGTCAAACACCAAGTATTGTACAGTGTCAAACAACAACTACGTTACAGTGTCAAACACCAACTATGGTACAGTGTCAAACACCAACTACGGTACAGTGTCAAACACCAACTACGGTACAGTGTCAAACACCAACTATGGTACAGTGTCAAACACCAACTATGGTACAGTGTCAAACACCAAGTATTGTACAGTGTCAAACAACAACTACGGTACAGTGTCAAACACCAACTATGGTACAGTGTCAAACACCAACTATGGTACAGTGTCAAACACCAACTACGTTACAGTGTCAAACATCAACTATGGTACAGTGTCAAACACCAACTATGGTACAGTGTCAAACACCAACTATGGTACAGTGTCAAACACCAACTACAGTACAGTGTCAAACACCAACTATGGTACAGTGACAAACACCAACTATGGTACAGTGTCAAACACCAACTACGGTACAGTGTCAAACACCAACTATGGTACAGTGTCAAACACCAACTATGATACAGTGTCAAACACCAACTATGGTACAGTGTCAAACACCAACTACGGTACAGTGTCAAACACCAACTATGGTACAGTGTCTAACACCAACTATGGTACAGTGTCTAACACCAACTATTGTACAGTGTCAAACACCAACTATTGTACAGTGTCAAACACCAACTATGGTACAGTGTCAAACACCAACTACAGTGTCAAACACCAACTACGGTACAGTGTCAAACACCAACTACGGTACAGTGTCAAACACCAACTACGGTACAGTATCAAATACCAACTACGGTACAGTGTCAAACACCAACTATGGTACAGTGTGTACAGTGTTAAACACCAACAGAAGAAACAGTCCAACTGAGTGCACTCACCTCGTGGTTTTCGTTTGTAAACCAAGTAGTAAATAATGACAGCAATGACAGCAATGACAGCAAGGACGAACAGGATGAGTAAGATGATCCCAACAATAGCACCTGCCCCAAGCGACTCATCTGGTACATCTGTGGAGAAACATTTGGAGAGTCAATGCAAGAACAGACAACAAGAACAGATATTTGACAAAATTCAATACAAGAACAGACATTTAACAGAATTCATTAAAAGGACAGACATGTGTGGCTTTGGTGGTGAAGGTTGGTAAGGGACTTAATACATTGAGGGCTATGGCAGCAACCGGGGTAGATCAGAGGATACTGTACAGGCTCTTTCAGCAGTTAATAATTTCTATCACTAAGTATGGTTTGGAGCTGCTGACAGTATCAAAGGGCCAGCTTGAAAGGTTGGAGCGCATACAGAATGCTGCCATGCAGTTAATCCTGGGATGCACAAAGGACACACCAATTATATGCATGAGGCATATCCTGGGGCTACCAACAATGACAGATAGGCATGGGGTCCTTCAGGCCAAATGGTACCTGAGAGTTGCTGCAGATAGGGATCACACGGCTGTGTGCAGCCATGGATATAGTCAAGGGTCATAGACTAAGATGAGGCAGGTCCTGGATGGCACAGGCAGAACTTTCTATATGTCAGGTGTGTGATCTTGAGACCATCAATCGTGAAAGAGAGTGGGTTGAAGTTCCAGAAGACATGACGGACTGGCACAATGTAATGATAACACTGGGTCATGAGTGCAGAGAATGGGCAGCGGGCCGCACTGAGTTTGAAGTGCAACAGCTGATCCAGAGTAACACACACCAAGGTGACATAGTCATCTACACCGATGGGTCAGTGGTGAGAAACAGACGTAGTGGCTGGGGCTTTATTGCAAAGGTTAATGGACGAGTCTTGAAAAAGGAGAGTCTGGCATATGAGACCACGACCTCCAGCATGAGAATGGAGGTGGAGGCAGTAACAGCGGCGTTCCATTGGCTGGAGGAAACTACTGCAACACACGTTGTATTCATTATGGATTCAAAGAGTATGCTTAGTAAGGTGGAGAAAGAAATGTTTCGTGTGGAATGGCTCTCGTCGCTTCAGAGGTCACTGATTGTGAGAATTGTATGGATATTTTGCCCTGGCCATGCAGGGGAATGAACAGGCTGATAGGCTAGCAGGGAATGCACCTCTCGGCGGCAGATTGCCTATGGACAAGGAGGAGGTGGTTGTACGCTTGTGGGACCAGGTGGAGAAGGTGGAGGAACAGATTGAGAACCCATATGTGGAAAGAATGAGATTATGGAGGATCGGCAGGGGTTCTGGAAGAATCTCAAAACTGAGAGGGACGACCAGACCTTTTAATCACATAGTGGTGGGAACGATTAGTAGTATGACTCTAGTCTGGCTGTTGAACGAGGGAACGGAGCATGTATGGGAATGTCCTGAGTGCAGTGATGTCGGTACTCAACTCAACTCAACATGTGACAAAATTCAATTACAAGTACAGACATTTGACAGAATTCAATTACAAGAACAGACATTTGACAGAATGCAACACAAGAACAGACATATTAGAGAATTCAAAACAAGAACAGACAACATGGACATTTGAGTCAACACAAGAACAGACAACATGAATAGATATTTGACATATTTCAATACAAGAACAGACAACATGAACAGAAATTTGGAAGAATTCAATAAAAGAAGAGACAACATGAACAGAAATTTGGAAGAATTCAATAAAAGAAGAGACAACATGAACAAAAATTTGGAAGAATTCAATAAAAGAAGAGACAACATGAACAGACATTTATATAATTCAAGAACAGACTACATGAACAGACATTTGAGAGAATTCAATACAAGAAAACACAAAATTCCACTAATTGTCATATTAATGTGTGGTGTTCCATCTCTGAAGAGACAACTAGTTGTCATATCATTGTGTGGTGCCCCATCTATGAACAGACAATCAAATAATTGTCATATCAATGTGTGGTGTCCCATCTATGAACAGACAATCAACTAATTGTCAAATCAATGTGTGTTGTCCCATCTTTGAACAGACAATCAACTAATTGACATACCAATGTTGGTGTCCCATCTATGAACAATAAACTAATTGTCAAATCAATGTGTGGTGTCCCCATCTGTGAACAGACAATCAACTAATTGTCATGTCAATGTATGGTGTCCCATCTATGAACAGACAATCAACTAATTGTTAAATCAATGTGTGGTGTCCCATCTATGAACAGACAATCAACTAATTGTCATATCAATGTGTGGTGTCCCATCTATGAACAGACAATCAACTAATAGTCAAATCAATGTGTGGTGTCCCATCTATGAACAGACAATCAACTAATTGTCAAATCAATGTGTGGTGTCCCATCTATGAACAGACAATCAACTAATTGTCATGTCAATGTGTGGTGTCCCATCTATGAACAGACAATCAACTAATTGTCATGTCAATGTGTGGTGTCCCATCTATGAACAGACAATCAACTAATTGTCAAATCAATATGTGGTGTCCCCATCTGTGAACAATCAACTAAATGTCATATCAATGTGTCGTGTTTCATCTATGAACAGACAATCAACTAATTGATTATTTGGTTGTTTCGGGATTTGAAATTTAAATATTGAGCACAACCCACCACTGGCAACGCCGATCGCACTCCAGAACGAACCTAAGGCCCATCCACGTCATGGAAGCACTATACTCGAGTTTTGCCCTCGTTTGAGCACGTCAGTAGTGCATATCCCTGACCGGATCCGGAAACAAACCCGGATCACGCGTGTGAAGCGGGTGTGTAACCACGCGGCACACACTGGACACGCCAAATTATCACACCGGAATACCACAACGCTACCCACCGTAGGCTATGCTCAAGATTGCCCAATCGCCGCGACTGACATCCGTCAATCGATGTGGACCCGAACGATCAGGACTTCTCACTGGCAAGGAACACCAGGCCTCCTAAATCCAGTGAGCAACGATAAAATTGATTATTTGGTTGTTTCGGGATTTGAAATTTAAATATTGAGCGAAACTCGAGTATAGTGCTTCCATGACGTGGATGGGCCTTAGGTTCGTGCCGGAGTGCGATCGGCGTTGCTAGTGGTGGGTTGTGCTCAATATTTAAATCAACTAATTGTCATATCAATGTGTGCCAGTTGTCACTAAGCTTTATAGTTTATTTCTTCTCGTTATGTGCTGAGTAAAATAATCTTCACTATGTATAATTTTTCAAATCAATTTATGGTTTTCATTTGCTTCTTGTAGGATCTGCTTATTGGTTTTTCTGATCAGACCACAGTATTCTTTGCATTTTCCTCAGAAACCATATTTCCACAGCCATTAAATGTTTCTCAGTGTGTCTGCTGATTGTCCACGATTTTCATCCATATAACAGTATAGGTTCTTTATAACACTTCAAAGCTTTTTCTCATCACAACACACAGCTTGTTATTGCTAGTTTTCCATCTTGTAAAAGCCTTCCCATAATGAGTCTAGTAAATGTATTTTTTTAAAAAAAAAGGTTAGTTGCAAATCCTTTACAGGAGATCACAGTCAAACTCAGCATTGTTTTTTGCTGTTTGTGATTTCTTGACAAGTTTACGTTCAGTAGTTTGTCATTACTTTCTGAACAACATGCACTCATACCAGCATGGCAGTTTGCTGCCAAATCGCCCGCAGCTGTGTTTCAAACCCGGTTGCGGGATAACAAATTTTGTCCATAGCCCCTTCGCCACAGAGCCTGTAATGTATACTAAGGCTGAAACAAAACCAGACTCTCCCGGAAAGGTAACCCAGTCAACAAATGTCAGACTCTACCGGAAAGGTAACCCAGTCAACAAATGTCAGACTCCCCCGAGAAGGTAACCCAGTCAACAAATGTCAGACTCCCCCGAGAAGGTAACCCAGTCAACAAATGTCAGACTCCCCCGAGAAGGTAACCCAGTCAACAAATGTCAGACTCCCCCGAAAAGGTAACCCAGTCAACAAATGTCAGACTCCTCCGGGAAGATAACCCAGTCAACAAATGTCAGACTCCCCCGGGAAGGTAACCCAGTCAACAAATGTCAGACTCCCCCGAGAAGGTAACCCTGTCAACAAATGTCAGACTCCCCCGGGAAGGTAACCCAGTCAACAAATGTCAGACTCCCCTCGGGAAGGTAACCCAGTCAACAAATGTCAGACTCCCCCGAGAAGGTAACCCTGTCAACAAATGTCAGACTCCCCCGGGAAGGTAACCCAGTCAACAAATGTCAGACTCCCCCGAGAAGGTAACCCAGTCAACAAATGTCAGACTCCCCCGGAAAGGTAACCCAGTCAACAAATGTCAGACTCCCCCGAGAAGGTAAGGGAAGGTAACCCAGTCAACAAATGTCAGACTCCCCCGGGAAGGTAACCCAGTCAACAAATGTCAGACTCCCCCGAGAAGGTAACCCAGTCAACAAATGTCAGACTCCCCCAGGAAGGTAACCCAGTTAACAAATGAGACTCTCCCGGGAAGGTAACCCAGTCAACAAATGTCAGACTCCCCCGGGAAGGTAACCCAGTCAACAAAGCCTGAAGAAGTCAGATGTGTCGGCCGAAAGGTGCAAACATCACAGCTCTGCTATAAACAGGCATAACGCAATTGCGTCTGAAACAATGTTCTGGACAAACGCAGGAGGAGGAGGAGGAGGAGGAGGAGGAAGAGGTGGGGTGGGAGGGGCGGCAGTTTCAGCAGAAGCAGAAGCAGAAGAAGAAGAAGAAGAAGAAGAAGAAGAAGAAGAAGAAGAAGAAGAAGAAGAAGAAGAAGAAGAAGAAGAAGAAGAAGAAACCAGACTCCAGTCGATGTTCAGAAAATGACATAACCACAAACCTAGGGTTGTTATTTCAATTTCCGTAGCAGCTGATCCCAACCTGGTCAGGGATGTGACCTTGACAACATAATGTGTACTACTTTTCAGGGAGCCAAGCTCGACCGTCACCAACTTGTATCCTTGTGGATCTGGAATTTGGGTCAGAACTGTCGTCCACTCTGTGTTCGGTTTCTGTAAAACAGAGAGAGAGCATCTTTTGTGTCGCAGAAATGTGATGTATATATTGTTATTTAGTGCATTGTATTATTTGGTGTCACCAAACATCTGTATTTGCTGGTCAAGCTTCATCATAGTGGAGACCATGACGGCTCCTCCCTTCATTAATCAGACCTGTGTCTGGTCCAGCTTCAGCACAGTGGAGACTATGGTTGCTATTTTCTTTATTTTATTTTATCTTTCCTAATCTACCCTGTAAACAATATAAAATGACACAAAGTAGTGCAGCTTTACATAACAGAATTACGACACATACAGGATGTTGCAGCGATTAGCCTTCATCAGCAAACAAACACATTCACAAAACACAACATATAGTCAAGGAGATCTCATGTGACTACATCAAAACGTGATGACAGGACGAGAAGAACAAAAAAGATTAAAAAATGAAAGCAATGAAGAGAAAATGAAAATTGGAAAAAATGTTCATACTTACCTCAGTATTCCGAGCTGTGTATAATCCCAATTATCCCCAATGTCTTTTTTTTATACCCAACCAAGGGAATGGGATGTGGGATGATGATGTGGTGGTGGGTGTAATGGTTCAGTGAGCACATTGAAAGAAGGGGGGGGGGGGGCAGCAACCTGTGATGGTAGTGGATGTACTAACAAAGCATGAGTGGGTGCCAATGGACGGATATTGAAGAGCAATGGAGTGTGCACCCAAGTATGATGGTGATACTAACCAAACTCACATTATGTACTCCTTTATGTTACTGTGAGGCGAGTCCTAAAGTCTAGGTGGACTGATATGTGTGAGTGCACATACATACATCTACACCACTCAACAGACATTCATACAATAGTGTACATGGACATATGCAAGGTGTATATGAGAAGAGAGGGAGAGAGAGGGGGGAGAGAGCGAGAAAGAGAGGTTGGTATAGTTACTGCGATATGCCACATGGGGTATGTGGACAGAGAAGCAATTTTTGAGAGAGAGAGAGAGAGAGAGAGAGAGAGAGAGAGAGAGAGAGAGAGAGAGAGAGAGAGAGAGAGAGAGAGAGAGAGAGAGAGAGAGAGAGAGAGAGAGGTTAGTATCGTTCCTGTGATGTGCCATATGGGGCATGTGGAGTAGGTTGGTCTACAAAGACGAGGCTTCACTCATACTGTTCCCTATGAAATAGGGTCAGTAAGGTTGATTGTTATACCACATATTTTAGGATCAAATCACCCAATGTTTGTGTTATTGGGGCTGTATAGGATCCAACCACCAGCAATACACATGGCATAGGTAGGCACAGAGAAGCAAGATTATGAATTATGAGAGAGAGAGAGAGAGAGAGAGAGAGAGAGAGAGAGAGAGAGAGAGAGAGAGAGAGAGAGAGAGAGAGAGAGAGAGAGAGAGAGAGAGAGAGAGAGAGAGAGGTATAGATCCTATGATATGCCACATGGGGTATGCGGAGTAGGTCGGTCTACAAATACAAAGCTTCACTTATACTGTTCCCTACGAAATGTGTAGTACTGGTGGTTGGATCTTATACAACCCTAATAACATAAACATTGGGTGATTTGATCCTAAAATATGTGGTATAACAATCAACCTTACTGACCCTATTTCATAGGGAACAGTATGGGTGAAGCCTCGTATTTGTAGATCGACCTACTCCACATACCCCATGTGGCATATCGCAGGATCTATACCAATCTCTCTCTCTCTTCTCACATATACCTTGCATATGTCCATGTACACTATTGTATGAATGTCTGTTGAGTGGTGTAGATGTATGTATGTATGTGCGCTCACACATATCAGTCCACCTAGACTTTAGGACTTGCCTCACAATAACATAAAGGAGTACATAATGTGAGTTTGGTTAGTATCACCATCATACTTGGGTGCACACTCCATTGCTCTTCAATATTCGTCCACTGGCACCCACTCATGCTTTGTTAGTACATCCACTACCATCACAGGTTGCTGCCCCCCTTCTTTCAATGTGCTCACTGAACCGTTACACCCACCACCCCATCATCATCCTACACCCCATTCCCTTAGTTGGGTATAAAAAGAAGACATCGGGGATAATTGGGATTATACACAGCTCGGAATACTGAGGTAAGTATGAACATTTTTTCCAATTTTAATTTTCTCTTCATTGCTTTAATTTTTAAATCTTTTTTGTTCTTCTCGTCCTGTCATCATGTCTTAATGTAGTCATAGGAGATCTCCATGACTATATTTTGTGTTTTGTGAATGTGTTTGTTTGCTGATGAAGGCTAATTGCCGCAACGTCCTGTATGTGTCGTAATTCTATTATGTAAAGCTGCACTACTTTGTGTCATTTTATATTGTTTACATTTCCACACTTTATCACAGTTCCACCTAATTTTATTCATATTTTTACTAATCTACCCTGGGGTATCGAGTGGCTTAAAGTTTTTAATCTTTCTTCCACCCCAGGATGTAGAGGTATATCACAGGCTTGTTAGTCGTTCCTCTGTGAGATGTAGAGTAACCTTACAACCTTGTTTAGTCTTTCCTCTTCTACCCTAGGATGTAGAAGTACCTTACAGTCTTGTTTAGTCTTTCCTCTTCTACCCTAGGATGTAGAAGTACCTTACAGTCTTGTTTAGTCTTTCCTCTTCTACCCTAGGATGTAGAAGTACCCTACAGTCTTGTTTAGTCTTTCCTCTTCTACTCTGGGATGCAGAGGCACACAATGATGATGATGGTCATTATTTGGATGATCTTGAAACATTTCCAACAATTAGATGATCTTGAAACATTCCCAACACAACAATTAGATGATCTTGAAACATTACCAACACAACAATTAGATAATCTTGAAACATCACTTACAAACTGCTGAGATGTATTATCACGATGTGGTTGGCCCGCAACTTGAATGTCTACAGCAAATGTTTGAACCTCCCCGCCACTAAAGCCTGGAGTCCATGACAACATCACAGAATCATGGTCTATGTTCCACGCTGTTAGGTTGACAACTTGTTGAGGAGGCCCTAGAGAGTATACCAGCACACAAGTGTAATATTTTCTCCATCATCATCATCAACATCATCATCAACATCAAGTGCCTTGCCAACTGGCACAGGCAATCATCATCATCTTCTACTAGTTTCTTGTACATAACCAGGCATATTTGTGTACATTAATTAACTTTGAACTCAAGCATAACTCCATACATATGCTACCACTTCTAGTGCCAGGACTGATTTTTGCGTGTGGATTATTTTCCCAATTACCAGTGTCCCTCGCCATCAGGCAAACTCACTCCCACTTCTGAGTTACTTGTAATTTACATCCCAAAGTCAAGGATGAGAAATCTAACATTTTAGTCCAACTGACCGGTGTAGGGATTGAACCCCCTACCTCAGCATCAGCTTGAAGTTTATCCATTTGACCACACTGACATCCATCTTCAGGCATCAATCTGAATATTTATAAAGAAAGCAGCAGCCAATCTGTGGTTTTTACATCCTCATATGTTAGCTCTTAAATGGAGTGGGATTAGGTCAAAGCAAATTTTCTCTTTCTGCATATATTGGACACTGTTGCAGTAAATATTTAGCCTTCACTTTAACTATTCACAGCTACATTCATCAGTATCTCCTAACTTAAGTTTATTGAACATGTGGTATTTCAGCCTTGCCATGCTATAAGTCCAGCATTCATAACAATTACATGAAAAATGTCCAAATAGCACGATCAATAATTTCGGCTCGACACAAACTTATAAAAGTAAACGAGCAAAGTTCAGAACTGGAACGGCAGGGAAATGACGAAGCCAACTGGTCACGTTGAAGATTTTGAAACGTAATAACATTTAATAAGTTCTCACAGTCAGTTTGAGATTTTCTATCAATTCTATCCGTACCTAGGTGCTTGTCGTTGCCAAGCGGGACCTAGTTCTATTTACAGGAACTCATTGATACTCAACACTAACCTGCTTACATAGAGATTGTACCTTCGCATCTTCCGTTGCCCTTCTGTCGCTCTGCCTGCAGTTCTCCTTTGCCGCTCTGCGCGATGTAGGTCTAGGTACCCCGTAAGTTATGTAGCGACACGTTGTAGCAAACCTTGTATATCTTCCTTCCCTGCTATCTCAGTCGCAGCCACTGTTTCATGTGCCAACACTATTCTACCGCCAATATTTGCATTTCACGGCCAGCTAGTACCTTCCCAATCAATGTCCTTTTTGTTGATCACTGACGTCACTCTCCTTCGTGTTCTTTATCAACAGCCTCTTAGTTTCTTGTGGTGTTTTCCTCTATATCATTTTCTACCGCATTTTCCGATGACGTCATTCTGTCTAAACGCCATGTGGCAAGCCTGCAATATCTTGTGTGACATCTGAAGATTGCTATTTATTCACTTAATTCAAGTTGGTGCTTTTTGTTACCTACGTTTAAGTTGGTGATATTTGTTCACTTCAGTCAAATTGGTGCTATTTGTTCATTATGTTCAAGTTGGTGCTATTTGTTCACTTCAGTCAAGTGGTGATATTTGTTCATTATGTTCAAGTTGGTGATATTTGTTCACTTCAGTCAAATTGGTGCTATTTGTTCATTATGTTCAAGTTGGTGCTATTTGTTCACTTCAGTCAAGTGGTGATATTTGTTCATTATGTTCAAGTTGGTGATATTTGTTCACTTTAGTCAAGTGGTGCTATTTGTTCATTATGTTCAAGTTGGTGATATTTGTTCACTTCATTCAATTTGGTGCTATTTGTTCGCTTTGGTCAAGTTAGTGATATTTGTTCACTTTGGTTAAGTTGGTGCTATGTGTTTGCTTCAGTCATGTTGGTGATATTTGTTCACTACATTCAAGTAGTTCAAATTGGTGATACTGGTTTACTTTGTTCAAGTTGGTGCTATTTGTTCACTTCGGTCAATGTTGGTGCTATTTGTTTGCTTCATTCAAGTTGGTGATCTTTGTTCACTTCTGTAAAGTTGGTGCTATTTGCTCGCTTCGGTAAAGTTGGTGTTGAAGAGTCAAACAATAGATTGTACAATTTATTGCCTGGCATGTTTCACTTCACATCATTTAAGGTTGCAGAAGCTACTGCTATTCATATACAAAAGCCAGCTTCATGTCAACAAACCAAGACATGATAGTGAGTTAAAAATTACCTTGGTAAACAATTTAAATTAATGTAGGAATAAGTGTGGTGTATAGTTCAGCATAAAGAATTTATCTTATCACTTTAGTTTATGTTGTGTGATTTTTGAGTTTGTTCCTGACGCTTTGCAGAGAAACCTGCCAGGCAATAAATTGTGCATTCTTAAGAATTTTCAAGCAACCAATGTAGACAACAGACAAATGACTACAAAATAAGTCTCTAACTTGTATCCACGACTTCTAACCTCGAAGGCGAATTGTAAACATAAAGTCCTTCTTGAATTCCGATGACTCAATCGTTACAGCCATGATCCGACCGTCATCACTCTGGTCTAGGTCACTTCTACTGGTCAAGGAAAACTTGGTCAGATAGGCTTTCTCATCAAACACCTTTGTTTTGCTAATGACAAAATCTATCAGGATCTTTTCCTTGCGAGATCTGAAATGCAAAATATTTCTCAAATTGATGTGTTTAGTGTATTCAACAATTTATGAAGTCTGTATTTCTCAAGTTGACGTAATTAGAGTATTCATCAATTTCTCAAACTGACATGTTTAATGTATTCATCAATTTCTCAAATTGACATGGTTAATGTATCCATCAATTTCTCAAATCAATGCGTTTAATGTATTCATCAATTTCTCATATCGACATATTTAGTGTATTCATCAATTTCTCAAGTCAACATGTTTAGAGTATTCGTGAATTTCTCAAGTCGACACGTTTATTGTATTCATCAATTTCTAAAGTCAACATGTTTAGTGTATTCATCAATTTCTCATATCAACGTGTTTAGTGTATTCATCAATTTCTCAAGTCAACATATTAAGTGCATTTATAAATTTCTCAAAATCAACATGTTTAGTGTATTCTTCAATTTCTCAAGTTGACATGTTTAGTCGTCATCATCAAGTGCCATGCCAGCTGGCGTAGGCGTTCATGGCTCTCCACAGATCTCAGTCTTTGATTTTCTGGATCAACTCTGCTGCTGATATTCCTCCATGCCACCGTCTCAATCCATCCAGCATCATTTCTCTTGGTCTGCCTCTGCCTCTCTTCCCCTCGATCTTTCCAGTTGTTACGATGTTCTCCAATACCTCTCTTCTCATCACGTGACCGAAGAAAGATGTTTGTCTATGTCTTATTGTTGTATATAATGTTCTAGTTTCATTAGCCTGTTTCAGGCAGTCATCGTTAGTTACTCTGGCAAGGAATTCGCAACATTCGTCTCAGGAACCACATCTCTGTTGCTTCTAATTTCTTCTTACTTTGTTCATTTACTTCCAAGATTCACTGCCATACAGAAAAACTGGTTCTACATAGCATTTCAGCACTCTCTTTCTTACATTCAGTGATAGTGACTTATTGCACAAGATACTCTTCATTTTCTGAAATGCAGCTTTTGCCTGCCCTATTCTGCTCCTAATCTCTGTTGTACATCTTCCATCTGATGTTATAAATGCCCCTAGGTATCTAAAATTATCCACTTGGTTAAGGATTTTTCCTTCTATTTCTATGTCACATTTTGGTGTCACCATTTTCTTTGATATTACCATTGTTACTGTTTTCTTGATATTCAAGGAGAGTCCTTTCCTTGCACTCTGTTACTACAACATCTAATAATTGTTGTAGGTCTGTTGAATTATCCGCCACCATTACTTTGTCATCTGCATAGCATATATTATTTATATTATAACCTCCAAGTAGTATTCCTGGCATCTCTTTGATCTCTATCATTATTACTTCGCTATACAGGGAGAAAAGATCTGGTGACAAGACACACCCCTGTCGTACTCCTAGCTTTATCTGTTCGTAACTACCCTCTTTATTTCCCATTTTAATTGCTGCTACTTGGTTCCAGTAAACATTCTTTATTATTCTTAAATCTTTTCCATCAATGTTGATATCTTCCAACATTTTCAACAGTTCATCATGTTTTACTTTATCAAATGCCTTAGTATAATCTATGAAGCACAAATATATGTCTCTCTGTTTCTCTATTGACCTTTCTGTTAGTGTCCATAATGTATAAATTGCATTGTTTGTGCCCTTTCCTTCCACAAATCCATACTGTTCTTCAATAATTTCCATGTTTATTTTCTTTTTGGTTCTTCTCATTATGATTCTGAGTAGAAGCTTAGTGATATGGTTTATGAGGTTAATTGTACGAAAATCTTCACAATCAATTGCTCCTGGTCTTTTTGGTATTGCTATAAATACAGATTTCAGCATATTACTGGGTAAAAATCCACTACTGTAAATATCATTCAACATTTTGGTTAATATATCTACTCCAAATTCTCCCAATGCTTCTAATTCTTCTATTGTGATTTCATCTGGCCCAGCTGTTTTTCCTTTCTTCATACGTTTCATAGCGTCAGCGACTTCTTCTTTCAGAATAGGTGGACCTTCTAAGTTACTATCTTCTGTTAATTCTTCCCTTTCTCCGTCATATAATTCTCTTATATACTCATTCCACCTCTTCATTATAGCACCTTCCTCTAATAATATCTGTCCTGTTTTTTATTTCAAACACCCTGTATTTATTCTTATTTTGCTTCCTGTAAGCTCACTGATTTGTCTGTACATATTTTTTGTATCATTAATGGAATTTAATTCAATTTTGTTGCATTGCTCGTTTAACCAACTTTCTTTAGCCTTCCTACATTTATCTTTTATTTCTTTATTTATTTTAGCATATTCTTGTTTGTCATTTTTACTCTGTTTTCTTTTGTCCATCAGTTTTAAGATTTCTTCATTCATCCATTTTTTCTTAGCTATTTTACCTCTCTCCGGTAATACTTCTTTGCTAGTTTGATGAATGGAGTCCCTTAACATTTCCCATTGTTCATTTATACTCTGTATTTTAGCTATCGCATTGTACCTATTTTTCACAGTCACTCTGTATTGTTCTTGAATTTCTTTATCTATTTTCAGAACCTCTTTATTAAGTCTCATGGTCTTAACCATTTTTTCCCCTCTTTAATCTTACTTTTATTTGTCCACATAGTGGTACATGATCACTATTACAGTCAGCACCAGGCATTGTCTTTACATTAATTAAAGCATTTCTAAATCTTTTATTAATTAGTATGTAGTCAATTTGGTTGCATATTTTCTTATCAGGGCTTTTCCATGTGTACAGTCGTCTTTTATGGTGTTTAAACCATGTGTTTCCAATTATCATATAATTGATATTTGCCCATTCTATTAGCTTTTCCCCTCTTTCATTTCTTGTACCTAAACCATAATTCCCCACTACATCCTCCATTTTCCCCTTTCCTACTTTTGCATTAAAATCACCAAGTATTATTTTTATTTCTTGTGATCCAATTTGAGCCATCACCATTTCTATTTCGTCGTAAAAGTGTTGTATTTCTTCATCACTACTGCTTGTTGTTGGTGCATATACCTGTATAATATTTTATTTATGTCTATTGGTTTGCCTTTGATTTTTACCATAATAATCCTATCTGAAATACACTAGTACCCATTAATTGACTTGGCTGTTTTTTCGTCTAATATTAGTCCTACACTTTTTTCATGTGTATCCCCTCCAGAATAAATTATTGTGTGATTGTCAGCTATAATTTTGCCCGATCCCTTCCATCTCATCTCACTAACGCCTAGTATATTCATTTTCATGCTATCCATCTCTCTTAGAACATTGGTCAACTTTCCTAGCTCATTTAATGTCCTAACATTCCATGTTCCTACTCTAAATTTATTTATTTTAGTTATGATTTTGCAATCATTAGCTGGATGACGGTCTGGTGTCACCTGTGGCTCATGACTGTACCTACCGGACGAGGATGCCCTAAGACAGCCATTAACGTCCTTCACTAACTTTGATATATGTTTTGCCATGAAGTCTTGGGAAGATAATGTGGTGGTTTCCCCTTGCCTTCCACATTCACATGGTGGTCTTTTTACCTCTGCCTTTGACAGCCATTTCCGACTGTAAGGACAAGTGAGTGCCCTGCTCTGCTCAGCTGCAGAGTTGTCCACTTATTCCGGTGGATACTCGGTCCCCAGAGCTGTGTTAGCCACACCGTAATGTGTTTCCATCCTCTACCACGGGGAGGTGAAGTTGGGATTTTCCCTTCCTAAAGTTATGGTCTGTGACCAAAACTCTCCAGTACTTTTAGAGGACCATGTTTAGTATATTCATTAATCTCTCAAGTAGACATATATTTAGTGTATTCATCAGTCTCTCAAATCTATATATTTAATGTATTCATCAATCTCTCAAAGCAATGTGTTTAATGTATTCATCAATTTCTCATATCAACATATTTAGTGTATTCATCAATTTCTCATATCAACATGTTTAGTGTATTCATCAATTTCTCATATCAACATGTTTAGTGTATTCATCAATTTCTCATATCAATATGTTTAGTGTATTCATCAACAACTTACCGTCCTCCAAAGCTGGAGATGCGAGTGATGTATGGCTCTGGCACCGCCTTGATAACAAAACTAATGGTCAGCACTTGTCGGATAGCATAGACATACTCTGTCAACAGCTCCAGGCCAGGAACACCCGCACTGGAGGGTGGACCTGAAATTATGGTCAAAATCTGTTGACACTAACTTTTTATGAAGATGATCAATCTTATCTGTGTGTGGGTGTTATCTATGTGTGGGTGTTATCTACTTGTGGGTGTTATTTACATGTGGATGTTATCTATGTGTGGATGTTATCTACGTATGGATATTATCTATGTATGAATGTTATCTACATGTGGGTGTTATATGTGTGGGTTTTATCTACATATGAATGTTATCTACATGTGAATGTTATCTACATGTGAATGTTATCTACATGTGAATGTTATCTACGTGTAAATGTTATCTATGTGTGAATGTTATCTGCACACAAATTTTATCTATGTGTGAATGTTATCTGTATACAAATGTTATCTACATATGAATGTTATCTGTGTGTGGATGTTATCTGTGTGTGAATGTTATCTATGTGTGGATGTTATCTACATGTGAATGTTATCTACGTGTAAATGTTATCTATGTGTGAATATTATCTGCATACAAATGTTATCTATGTGTGGATGTTATCTGTGTGTGAATGTTATCTATGTGTGGATGTTATCTACATGTGAATGTTATCTACGTGTAAATGTTATCAATGTGTGAATATTATCTGCATACAAATGTTATCTATGTGTAAATGTTATCTGCATGTGGATGTTATCTATGTGTGAATGTTACCTATATGTGAATGTTATCTACGTGTAAATGTTATCTACATGTAAATGTTATCTGTGTGTGGATGTTATCTATGTGTGAATATTATCTGCATACAAATGTTATCTATGTGTGGATGTTATCTGTGTGTGAATGTTATCTATGTGTGAATGTTATCTACATGTGAATGTTATCTATGTATAAATGTTATCTATGTGTGAATGTTATCTGCATAGAAATGTTATCTACATGTAAATGTTATCTGTGTGTGGATGTTATCTATGTGTGAATATTATCTGCATACAAATGTTATCTATGTGTAAATGTTGTCTGCATGTGGATGTTATCTATGTGTGAATGTTATCTACATGTGAATGTTATCTATGTATAAATGTTATCTATGTGTGAATGTTATCTGCATAGAAATGTTATCTATGTGTGGATGTTATCTGTGTGTGAATGTTATCTATGTGTGAATATTATCTACATGTGAATGTTATCTATGTATAAATGTTATCTATGTGTGAATATTATCTGCATACAAATGTTATCTATGTGTAAATGTTATCTGCATGTGGATGTTATCTATGTGTGAATGTTACCTACATATGAATGTTATCTACATGTAAATGTTATCTGTGTGTGGGTGTTATCTGCGTGTGAATGTTATCTACATGTGAATCTTGCTGTACTCACACATGACAGTCAACTGAATCTTGCCCTGCCCTACACCGACATTGTTCCTCCCATCACACGTGTACAGACCACTGTCTTCACACTTGAGAAGTGTCAACGACTGACTACTGGTGTACAGCCTCTGATAGATGCTGTTGTTTGCCAGTTTCTCAGTGGGACCCGTTGCCTGCTGAGTCGACAGTGTGACCAACGAAGGGGACCACCAGCTGATGAGAGAAATGGAGTGTAACTGTGAGAGATGATGCTATGCCAGGTGCTGTAGCAGGGATGTCAAGTGTTGAGATGTTGCACATACTAGGTCAGTACTACTGTATGGATGAGTACTATTGTATGGATGAGTACTACTGTATGGATGAGTACTACTGTATGGATGAGTACCACTGTATGGATGAGTACTACTGTATGGATGAGTACTACTGTATGGATCAATACTACTGTATGGATGAGTACTACTGTATGGATGAATACTACTGTATCGATGAATACTACTGTATGGATGAGTACTACTGTATGGATGAGTACTACTGTATGGATGAGTACTACTGTATGGATGAGTACTACTGTATGGATGAGTACTACTGTATGGATGAGTACTACTGTATGGATGAGTACTACTGTATGGATGAGTACTAATGTATGGATGAGTACTACTGTATGGATGAGTACTACTGTATGGATGAGTACTACTGTATGGATGAGTACTACTGTATGGATCAGTTCTACTGTATGGATGAGTACTACTGTATGGATGAGTACTACTGTATGGATGAGTACTACTGTATGGATGAGTACTACTGTATGGATGAGTACTACTGTATGGATCAATACTACTGTATGGATGAGTACTACTGTATGGATGAGTACTACTGTATGGATGAGTACTACTGTATGGATCATTACTACTGTATGGATGAGTACTACTGCATGGATCAGTACCACTATGGATGAGTACTACTGTATGGATGAGTACTACTGTATGGATCATTACTACTGTATGGATGAGTACTACTGTATGGATGAGTACTACTGTATGGATGAGTACTACTGTATGGATGCGTACTACTGTATGGATCAATACTACTGTATGGATCATTACTACTGTATGGATGAGTACTACTGCATGGATCAGTACCACTATGGATGAGTACTACTGTATGGATGAGTACAACTGTATGGATGAGTACTACTGTATGGATGAGTACTACTGTATGGATGAGTACTACTGTATGGATGAGTACTACTGTATGGATCAATACTACTGTATGGATGAGTACTACTGTATGGATGAGTACAACTGTATGGATGAGTACTACTGTATGGATCAATACTACTGTATGGATGAGTACTACTGCATGGATCAGTACCACTATGGATGAGTACTACTGTATGGATGAGTACTACTGTATGGATCATTACTACTGTATGGATGAGTACTACTGTATGGATGAGTACTACTGTATGGATGAGTACTACTGTATAGATGAGTACTACTGTATGGATGAGTACTACTGTATGGATGAGTACTACTGTATGGATCATTACTACTGTATGGATGAGTACTACTGTATGGATGAGTACTACTGTATGGATGAGTACTACTGTATGGATCATTACTACTGTATGGATGAGTACTACTGCATGGATCAGTACCACTATGGATGAGTACTACTGTATGGATGAGTACTACTGTATGGATCATTACTACTGTATGGATGAGTACTACTGTATGGATGAGTACTACTGTATGGATGAGTACTACTGTATGGATCAATACTACTGTATGGATCATTACTACTGTATGGATGAGTACTACTGCATGGATCAGTACCACTATGGATGAGTACTACTGTATGGATGAGTACAACTGTATGGATGAGTACTACTGTATGGATGAGTACTACTGTATGGATGAGTATTACTGTATGGATGAGTACTACTGTATGGATCAATACTACTGTATGGATGAGTACTACTGTATGGATGAGTACAACTGTATGGATGAGTACTACTGTATGGATCAATACTACTGTATGTATGAGTACTACTGTATGGATGAGTACTACTGTATGGATGAGTACTACTGTATGGATGAGTACTACTGTATGGATGAGTACTACTGTATGGATGAGTACTACTGTATGAATGAGTACTACTGTATGGATGAGTACTACTGTATGGATCAGAAACATGGAGAATGACTAAATCGATTAGGAATAAACTAGAACTATTCACAAACTGGTGCCTGCACAAAACCATCATCATGTAGTGCCTTGCCAGCTGGCTGGAAGAACATGCCTCTCCAGAAACTGCGATCTCCGATGGCATGAACCAATTCATGTGTAGATTCCCTTCCGTGCCATGACACAAGACTGTCAAGAATTTTCTCACGCTGTCTTCCTCTATCTCTCTTTAAACAAATCTTTCTGTTTGTCACAACATGTTCCAGTTTGTTGTCTTCTCATAATGTGGCCAACAAATGATAACAGCCTCTTTCTGATGTTTATGATAAGCTGTCATTGTGACTCATCTTTCCCCCCCCCCCCCCCCCCCCACCCATCTGGGGGAGATGGGAGATTATGTGGGTGGGTTCGGAATTTGTGTGTGGGTAGGTGCGGGATATGCGAGTTGATGGGGTGATGTGTGTGTGCGTGGGGGATGTGTGGATGAGGAATGTGTGGTTGGCTGGGTGGTTGGAGGTGTGTGGGTGGAGGAGGATATGTGGGTGAGTGATTGTTGGTGGGTAATGGGACAGGTAGAGGATATGTGAGTGAGTGGGGGAATGTGTGTAGGTGGGTGGATGTGTGTGGGTGGGGGATGTGTGGGTTGGGGAATGTATGTGTGCTTGGGGTGTGGGTGGATGGGATGTGTGGTGGGTGAAAGGAGTGTGTGGGTGGGGAGATGTGTAGGTGTAGGGATGTGGTGGATGGGTGGGGGAATGTATGTGTGTGTGGGTTATGTGTGTGGTTGGGTGGAGGAGTTGGAGTGAATGAGGGATGTGTGGGTGGGTGGTGGATGTGTCACATAACATAGTAATATGCATTGTTTATGTTTACAAAATTCATGTGACAATGTTTTTTCCAATGCACTGTTGATGAAAGAAAGATGAGTGATTGGCAGGGCCGAATGTAAGACGGGCCTGCGTGCCCAATTTGTTACCCTTTGAAAATAAAGTCTGTTCGTTCGTTCGTTCAAATGTCCAGATCGCTCATTTTGCCTGTCCAATTAATTTTCTGCATTCTTCTATAAAACCACATCTCCAAGGCTTCAAGGGATCTTTGGCCTGTTTTCACAAGTGACCAACAAGAGGTAAACCAAAAGACTAGATTCAATGGGACTTTGAAGACTTTCCCACAGAGACCTGCTTGATCCCAAAGGATGGCCTCACATAGCATGATTTGCTGTTTCTTTCCAGTTAGTGGCTTCTCCATGAGTGTGTCATGGATATGAACTCATGTCACTGAACAACTCCAAACTCCCAGAAAAGACAACAATTATTTGAATAACGAAGACACAACAATAGATTGCACAATTTATTACCTAGCATATTTCACTGCATCTCGTCAGGTACATACTGCATAAATCACACAACATAAACTAAAGCAAAGAATAAATAATTCCAGCTGAACTATACAGCACACATATTCACAGAGCCATTTAACCCCAGCAGTACAAGAGCCTGTCCCTCTGTGTGCCAAATCCAATAAATCCAATTGTATTTATCAATTTACAAGCAGGTGCCAGTCTATCAACACTGGCAGAACAGAGTGGCAGTTGAATAACAGGGTGGTAGAACACTACAAATAGAACTACAACAATTTTTAAGAGCATACGAATTTACCATTGCAATATACGCTTGTGAGACCTGGACACTTACTAAACAAGCTGAACAGCGCATAAATGCTTTTGAATATAAATGTTATAGACGGGTTCTAAGAATATCTTGGGTAAAGAAAAGAATAAATGCATCCATACTTCAAGAGCTGAATACTGAAGTGGGTCGGCTATTAAAGATGATAAAACAAAGAAAATTGATATATTTTGGTAACTTTAAATATCATGAGAGTTTGGAGAGAACAATAATGGAGGGGTGTGTGCCTGGGAAGAGAGGAAGAGGAAGGCCAAAGAAAAGATGGGTGCAAGATGTGGCGGATGATCTCTAGATGGGTGTATCGGACGCGAGCCATCTTGCTTGTGATTGAGAAGTTTTCCGGAAGGTTGTTATGGGAGCGAGGTTCTGCAAAGGACATGCTACTGAATGAATGAATGAATGAGAATACATACCAAATTGGATTGATAGAATAATAAACAAACTTAGGTAACCTGGCAAAGCCTACACACCATAAATCTACGTCATAGATTGGATGACAGACTTTGGAAATCTTGTTGTTTAACACACAGAATGATCGCATGTTAAAACTGGCAGAAGAAATTGCCTTTCATTTATAAAAACCAACTTTGTGCAAACAAAAAGACATGACTGTTTAAAATTACTGTGGTAGACAATTCAAGTTACTTAATCTAAATATGAAAGGTAATATATTGTGCAATCTATTGTTTGTGTCTTTGTTATTCAAATTCACTATAAGAAAACATTGCTTTGACAATAATTACCTGTATACAAGAAAGATCAGATAAAATAGGTCAATTACAGCATCTTACGTGACAAGAGGGCCTGGGTTACTGTCAAAAACACACGACAAATCAACACGGGTGTCCTCAAGCAACCTCAGGCTGCTTCCTTCCTGCTCATTGACAAACGTCGTCGGGTTGGAGATGTCTGTAAGTACAAGATGACTCACACACATGATAAGATTACTAATGAGTGTCTCAGTTTTTCTCTCAGTAACAACTTTCATGTTCAGCCAATTAATTGTACTCATTGTAGCAAACTGATTTCAGCCCAACTTATGAGCTGGCGACAATATTATCAAAGCACCTTCATGCCAAAATGTGATTTTCCTTATTAAGTGTCAAAGGCTGAACTATGAGGCCAGAGGTCTGCCTCAGGATAGAACACCACCGAGAAGAGTGGTCAACCTCATACAGATTAGAGGTGATACCTTGCCCCGGAATAAGGGCAGGGTAGGTGATAGAATGGGGGACTATTGACTAGGTCTCTCATGAGACACGGAGACGGTGACCAGATAGTTAGCACTCTGGTCACGACAGAATCACGGCGCCTACATGATAGCCACGAGTGCCAATCAACAGAAAACAGCTAAGGGAAGCGTGCCAAACAGAACGGCACGCAGAAAGCCGAAGGACACCTCAAGGTCCTTCCGCGTGGTGTGTAACCACGCGAGCAAGCTAGTCAGACTGGGGACTGACTTTGTAGCGGGCACCTCGTTTTAGGATTGATAGGAGATTTGTGTAACCAAATAGATAGAATTAGCATTAGGGTTTAGATCTAGTGATAGGCAATTCTGTGGCTTTGTGTGTGGTTTTGATAGCGACTGTTATGTACTGTGAAGAGCCAACGGCAATAAAATGTATCATTTATTTCCTCTCACACGACTTGCAAGTTCTTTGTGTGGTGTGGGAGAAGTAATCTGATGATGCCTTACACATGAGTTGTTGACAGGCAAAGATTAATGTGGTGTCAGAAGTGGTGCTTGGACGAAAGAGCCAAGCTAATACCCACAGCTAAAGATTAATGTGGTGTCAGAAGTGGTGCTTGGACGAAAGAGCCAAGCAAATACACTCATCCACGGCTCTAGACTAAGTTTACAAATAGTGAAGTAGTGATTTAATTTGTGACAGTGACGATTAACTTGTGCAGAACTAGGACAAGTTGCTAACGAAACTGTGCCTATCGTGACGAAATAATGCTTATTTATGTTTAGTAAAATATTATATACTTAAATCATGTGTTTCTTCAAAGTTGTAAGTATTAATATTATTATTTTCTGTTATTTATTCATGTAATTATTTATTTATTTACGATTAACTATCAAAAATGATTCTTGGCGGAGCGATACACATGTCAGCAACAATATCGATTTTTGCAAGCTAAAAATAGCGCTGCGCCTCTGACGTAGCACGATTGACAAGCAGTTGGGTTACGCCATTGGCAATCAGCATCTGAGTGTTTACAAATCGGTAAACTGCTGCCCGCCTGAATCAGTGCTTTATATTACCTATTATTTATTTATTTGAGTTACTAATTGAATATATTTGTTTATTTAAACAATATTAATATATTTTCGTTTATTTCAAAGCAGTTATTGAATTTGTTTTTCGTACTTTTTCTTGTGTTTACCGTCACGATGGCACTATTTTCAGCCAGGCAAATTAGACTGGTCTGCACAACACTTGCATAGATTAAACTAGGTTAGTGACGAAAGGCATATACGGTTAGAACGAAGACAGGACATTGACAATTTAATATTAAGTAAACTATATTCTGTTTTGTTCGTGGGCATGTCATTGTCATTGTGTCAAATTGTCGAAT